>PVIJ01022364.1:0-16320 GCA_004024925.1 Scalopus aquaticus
GGAGAGGGGATCTGGTGGTTCTTTCTTCTCCTTGATCAGTCTTTTTAGTTTCTTTCCAAGTTCTACTCACCCGTGAGGGTGTTAGATTTATGTAGCGTTTCTGGATCTTCTCTGGGTTTGGCTGATGTCTCTTTATAGGCGGCTTGTCTTTTGGGAGAGTTGATACTAGCGTCCCTTCACCGCCATGTTGATGACGTCCTCCTCCATTTTAGCTCTCCTACCAGCAGTGCACCCGTAGCCCTCCAGCATACTCCATTGTGTTTTTCATCCCATTGTTTTCACCCCTCCCCCACCTCTCTGAAAGGGAAAGACCTATGATCAGTTTTCAAGAGTTAGTTTTAAAGTTGCCCTTGACCCTTTGTTTTTTCTATGTTCCACATATGAGTGACACCATTCAGTATTTATCTTTCTTTAAATAATCTTATATGAAATATTTATAACTCTAATTCTATAATCTCTAAAAATACAGAATCTCCATAATAATAAATGATTTAATAAAGATGACAGAAACATTAGTTTTTCCCACCTCTTGCTTCGATAGTTGTACTTTTTTGTCAATTATTAAACTATAATCCACTCTATCACTCCCATTTTGCAAATAAGGACATGCAAAGTGGCTTCAGAGGTCACACACATGGTGACTGTGTTTTTTTGATCATTTTCTGCCAGTTGCTCTGCTATTCATCCCTCAGACCAATGACTGAGGTTTCAAAATTGAATATTCAGAATTATCTGATAAATACCTTGATACATTTTAATACATTTTTATCCTACAAGTTTTTATTCATTTTTTTTCTTATATGTTTTGGAGATAAAATACTGCAATGCAGTCTTGAAAGTGGGCTGTAAAAATGGGTGCTTCTGTGTTGTTGAGTGTGCACAGTGGACTTAGAATGAGGTAGAACTCCTTTCTGATGATTTTTCATAGGGCCTTCTCATGGCTACTGTCTTTCACATGTCCAGCTAACGGAACAGTGACAGGCTGGGCTCTGCTTCTCCCACTGGGCACAGTTCAATAGCTATTAACTCTCATTGCTCATTTTAAAGGTGAAACTTCAGATCAGAGCACAGAAATCAAATAAATCTGATTTCAAAATGAAAAAAAAACTTGGTGATATTACTGACGATGGGAAGATAACGGAGTTTTCTCCTTTTGGAGCACTCCTTGCCAATGCCATCTTAAATCAATTCCAGCCTGTGACTGGTGGTTACTTTGTGCCAGCAGTTCCACAGCCTCAGAGGAAATCTCCATATCACACACTTAACCAGTTACCCCAGATAAGACCCAATCTATGCTGTAGCAAGGTGGGAGATCTTGAGGATTCCAAGGAATGCCAAGTGCTATCTGCCTGTCTGGGCCTTACACAACTCTGCTGTCTGGTCTCCCTGTATCTTCTGTTCTCCCTAATAGTACTCCGAGATTTGACTTGGAATGCTTGGGCTTCTTGACTATGGACTTTAGTAGGACTATTGCCACCTAATGAGGGCTGACTGACATCTGCCAATCTAAAGGTGTTCCTGCAACTGTGCAGAAATTAGCATCTTCTGATGACCTTCAGGCTGTTGCACCTTAAAAGCATATCACCCATGCCCACAGCCTTCCCCTTTCTATACAGACTCTATAGGCACCCCAGCTTGCTGTCCATGTGCATGTCAGGAGCCCCCAACCACCTTCATGCTGGCTATGGCACACCTCTTTGCTCTCCAGGAACAGAAGCAGATACTGGGAGAACATTTACTTCTACTCTTCCAGACAGAGCACTCAAACTTGTCTAGAAAGATGGCAGGAATGCCGTTGGAGATTAACAACCCTGCGCTGTTGCACATGCTGGAGCTCACTGAGTCTTTCCCCTCCAAAGTGGATGAGGCTGTAGTGGTTAAATAGGATCATCATGCCAAGAAAGAAACTGCCCAGAAGATGAGAACAGTTGCTGCTGATACCTCTTAGATAAGAAAAAACAAGCAAAAGTCAAATAACCCCTCATGGAATTCAGCTCAAGGTTTGAAGACATCCTAGCTTGCCCCATGGACCTCAACACCAAAAACTACAATTACAAATTTAATAGATCATTCTGTATCAAAAGGTCAATTATGAAGCACTTAGAATTCTTCAAATAAAGAATATGTTTTCTGGGTTCTGTTATCACCCAGATAGTTAACTTTTCTTTATTGTGGGTTTTAGTTTTTTCCTCCTGAAATTGGCTTTATTCATTGTACACAAGTCTTAAGTTCTCAATAAAGAAAAAAAATTCCATAAAAATGGGCAAAGTTCACAAAGAAATTTTCCAAAAAAAGATAAACAAACAAAAAAACCTGAACACATGGCTGTTGGAGGCTGATGATCCCCCATGCACCTGTGCACCCCCTGCTCCAAACTGTGAGTGAAGCCTAGAAGGCAGAGGGTAGGCTTAGCAGCCAAAGATGAAGATGCACAAGTAGGGGAAGAGATCAGCAGCATACAGATACATGGAGACCTCCAAGGCTAGTGATCACCAGCCCATCCATAGCATCACAGTCCTTGAGAAGCCTGGCATGACAGTGCTGGACCAGCCAAACACCAGTCACTGATGTCCCAGAAGGAACACCCTGAAGAAATGCCTGCCAGCACAAGTGGTACAGTGGCCCAGCCCATAGAACAAATTTGAAAGCAAACAATGGGTAGAAGGAAAAATACAAATAGCCAAGTGAGCCCTCTGGGCAATGACACACCACAAATGAAAATTAGCTCCCAGAACTCAACAAAACTAACATGGAAGCATTTCTCTGCCTGACAGAAAGAGAATTCAGAACCACTATTATTAAAAAACACCAAGAAGAAAAGGAAAAGAATGATATGAGAAATATAATCAATGAACTCAAGAATGAAAATAAGTCTTTAAAGAAAGAATTAAATGGAATACAGGAAGTTAAAAGATTAATGGTGGAGCTAAAGACTTCAGGGAAAAGCAGTGAAAGCAGAACTTATAAAAAGGAAGAAAGAATCAGTACTTTCAAAGATAGATACATAAAAGGAACTAAAAAAGGCAAACAAATGGACAAAGGAAAAATAATGAAGAAACACTCCGAGAAATATCTGACAGCATGAGGAAAGGAAATATAAGAGTCATAGGTATCCCAGAAGGTGAAGAGAAAGACAAAGGCCCAGAGAACTTATTCAAGGAAATAATTAAAGAGAACTTTCCAAACATGAAGAAGTAGAAGAAAATAGACATACAGGAAGCTAGAAGAACACCAAATTACCACAACAAAGGATAACTACAGCAGGACATATAATAATGAATCATCTACAAGTTCAAGACAAAGAATAAATAATGAAGCTGATGAGAAGGAAGAAACAGGTAACTTAGAGAGGAAAACCGATTAGGCTGACATCAGACTTCTCTGAAGAAACACAAGGGCAAGAAGAGAATGGAGTGACATATTCAATAAATTCCAAGACATACAATGCCAACCAAGAATATGTTACTCTAAAAAACTCTCCTTCCTCTATGAGGGAAAAAATAAGGACCTTCTCAGACAAACAAAAATCTTCAGAAATTCAATACTACTAAACCTCCACTCCAAGAAAATATTACAAGAAGCCCAAAACAAACAGAGGAATGAACAGGAAGAACAGAATAAGGTAAGGAATAGAAACACAAAAACACAAACAAAATGAAAAGTACAGACTCTAATGTATCAATAATAACACTAAAAGTAAATGGATTAAATACATCAATAAAGAGACACAGAGAAGCAAGCTATATTAAAAAACAGAATCCAACCCTCTGCTGTCTCCAGGAAACACATTTAACTGCAAAAGATAAACATAGATTGAAAGTAAAAGGTTGGAAAACAATTCTACAAGCAAATGGGACCAAAAAGAAGGCAGGAACAGCTATACTTGTTTCAGATAAAATAGACTTCAAACTGAAAAAGGAAAAAAGAGACATAGGTGGTCATTATATTATGATCAAGGGGACAATACACCAGGAAGATATCATACTCATCAACATACACTCACCAAATGAAGGAGCACCAAAATATATATGACAATTATCATCTCTGAAAACAGATATTAGAGAAAATACATATGTAATAAGAGACTTCAAAACCCCACTCTCACCTATGGACAGATCAATGAGATAAAAAATAAATAAGCACACCATAGCCCTAAATAAAATAGACCTCATGGACTTAAAAGAGATTTACAGGACACTGAAGCCCCCAAAATCCTAATACACATTTTTCTTAAGTGCACACAGATCATTCTCCAGGATTGATCAGATCTTGGGCCACAAGACAAACTTCAACAGATATATATGAAGATTAAATTTATACCAACTATCTTCTCTGATATTAAAGGCATCAAACTAGAAATAAGCCATACAAAGAAAGAAAGGAATCCTTCCACTAATGGAAATCCACGCTAATGGAAGATCACTGGACTAATAGGGAGAACAAAGAATAAATTAAAAAATACATTAAGATGAATAACAATGAGGACACAACTTTTCAGAATGTATGGGACATAGCAAAAGTAGTAGTAAGAGGAAAGTATATAGTAATACAGGTTCACATCAAGAAACAAGAAAGAATCCAAAGAAACAACTTAATCTCCCATCTCAAAGAACTAGCAAAAGAACAACCAAAAAAACCTTCAAAAGCCAGTGGAAGAAGGGAAATAATAAAAACCAAGTCAGAAATAAATGAAATGGAAAATAAAAAACAATCCAAAAGATCAATGAAACCAAAACTTGGTTCTTCAAAAAAATAAACAAAACAGACAAATCTCTATCCAGGCTCACAAAGAAAAAATGTGAGAAAACACAAATGGTATCATAAATGAAAGAGGAGAAATTACAACAGACACAGCAGAACTCCAAAGAATTGTCAGAGATTATTATGAACACTTATATGCAAACAAGTTCAACAATCTAGAAGAGATGGACAAATTTCTAGAATGATACAATCATACAATGCTAAATAAAGAAGAAATATAAAACCTAAACAAACCAATTACAAGCAATGAAATTGAAACAGTAATCAAAACTTTCTCCCAAACAAAAGTCCAGGACTAGATGGTTTCACAGATGAGTTCTACCAAACATTCAAAGACGAAATAGTGCCTGTGCTACAAAAACGTTTTCAAAAAATTGAAAAAGAAGGAATACTACCAAATACATTTTATGAAGCCAAAGTTACACTAATACCAAAACCAAACAAAGACAACACACAAAAAGAAAACTACAGGCCAATCTCCCTAATGAACACAGATTCGAAATCCTCAAAAAATCCTAGCAAACTAAATTCAACAATGCATCAAAACAATAATACACCATGACCAAAAGGGATTTATCCCAGGGGCACAAAGATGGTTCAACAACAAAAATCAATTAATGTAATCCAACACATCAACTAAAAGAAAAATAAAAACCATATGATCATATCAATAGACGCTGAGAAAGCAGTCGGCAAAGTCAAACACCCATTTATGATGAAAGTCCTCGAAATCCTAGGGATAGAAGGAACATACCTCAACATGACAAAGGCCATATATGACAAACCCACAGCCAACATCATTCTCAATGGTGTAAAGCTGAAAGCCTTTCGCCTGAAATCTGGAATAAGACAAGGATGCCCACGGTCACCACTGCTTTTCAATGTAATACTGGAAGTTCTAGCCAGAGCAATAAGACAAGAGAAAAGCATACAAGGAATCCAAATAGGGAAAGAAGAAGTAAAGCTATCACTATTTGCAGATGATATGATGTTATATATAGAGAACCCTAAAAACTCCACAGAAAAACTAATCAAAATAATCAATCAATTTAGTAAAGTAGCAGGATACAAAATCAACACACAAAAGTCAGTAGCTTTCCTATAGGCATACAATCAGTCTGAAGAAGAATAAATTAAGAAAACAATCCCATTTACAATTGCATCAAAAAAATTAAATACCTGGGAATAGACCTAGCCTAGGAGGGGAAAGATCTATATAAAGAAAATTATAAGACATTGTTAAAAGAAATTGAAGAAGACACAAATTAATGGGAAGACATCCCCGGCTCATGGACTGGAAAAATTAACATTATCAAAACACATTCCTACTGAAAGAAATTTATAGATTCAACACAATTTCAATAAAAAATCTCAATGGCATTCTTCAAAGAAATGAAACATATATTGATGAAACTCATATGGAATCACAAAAAAGTCTCTAATAGCCAAAGCTCTCATGACTGAAAAGATGGAGAATGGCGGCATCACACTCCTAGACTTCAAACTATACTACAAAGCCATAAAAATTAAAACAGTTTGTGACTGGAACAAAAGAAGACACACAGACAAATGAAATAAAATTGAAAACCCAGAAATTAAGCCACACATACATATATGGACAAGGAGCAAAGATTATGCAATGGAACAAGGACAGTCTGTTCAATAAATGGTATTGGTAAAACTGGACCACCACATGCAAAAGAATGAAACTAGACTATTACCTACCCCCATGCACAAAAATTGACTCAAAATGGATAAAAGAATTGAACATAAGACCTGAAACCATAAAATATATAGAAGAAAATATAGGCAAAACACTACATGACATACATCTCAGTAACATCTTTAAAGACTCATCCCCCAAAGCAAAGAAAGTGAAGGGAAAGATAAATAGCTGGGATTACATCAAACTAAAAAACTTCTGTATAGCAAAAGTGACACTAACCAAAACAAATAGATGCCCTACTGATTGGGAGAAAATTTTTGTATTCCATACAACTGATAAGGGACTGATCACAAAAATATACAAAGAACTCACATAACCCAACAAAGACAAAGGGAACAATCCAGTCAAAAAATGGGCAGAAGAGCTAAAAAGACACTGCTCCAAAGAGGAAATGCAAATGGCTGATAGACATATGAAAAAATGTTCAGCAGCCCTCATAATCAGGGGAATGCAAATTAAAACCACAATGAGATACCACCTTACACCAGTAAGAGTGGTATATATTAAAAATAAATAGCAACAACAAATGTTGACAAGGATGTGGAGAAAAAGGAACTCTCCTACACTGTTGGTGGGAATGCAAACTGGTCCAACCACTATGGAAAGCTCTGTGGAGTTTCCTCAGACTACTAAAACTGGAGCTAACACATAACGCAGTAATTCCGCTCCTAGGAATCTATCCAAAGGACACAAAAACATTAATTCAAAAGGATACTTGCACCCCTATGCTTATTGCAGCACTCTTTATAATAGGTAATGTATGGAAACAACCCAAATGCCCCCAAATAGATGACTGGTTCAAGAAGATGTGGTATATATACACAATGGATTACTATTCAGCAATCAAAGAAGATCAACTAATGCCATTCACAGCAATATGGATGGAGCTAGAAGGGATTAAACTCAGTGAAATAAGTGGGAAGGAAAAAGAAAAAAAAATATTGAACGGTTTCACTTATAGAAGGAATGTAGGGGAAACGAATAAGAGATCAGGGAAAAAATAATAATAAAAAAATTAACGGCAACTGTAAATCAGAGACATTCTGCAGAGAAGGGGGAGGGATCAAAACAGGTGAGGGAAGAGCAGAAACGACTATGGTGATGTTGCACAGGTGAACTGGTGGTGGGAATTCTATGGGGAGTACACCTGAGAGAAAGCAAACTGTACAAAAATGAACAATGATGTAAAATATATCTAAATAAATAAATTATATTAAAAAGAAATGAGATTGAGGATTGTGGTCATAAGAAAGTGAATGAAGAATAAGGGTGAAAAGAGATCCAAGGATTTAAATTCATGCTACCACAACGTTTAGCTTGTATTTCTCTGAATCAAAGATGTAGATATAGGTTTTATTTTGAGTGAGAGTGAGAGTTACACTTGTGAGAAACTGAAGATAATGATTTGGAAATGGATAACATTCACCAAAGTAAATATGAATGAGCTGGTTACTGCTATGAGCAACCTATATTGAGTGAAGATTACTCCTATTGGTGTTAAATCCTGTATATAGGTTGGGGAATTGCCTAAGTACCAGTGAAAGTCACAGATAGAAAAATGAATATGGGCACTTGAGGTGGGCTTTAGTGTGCAAAATACCTCTATACCAAATATTGAGAGACAATGAAGTAGGAGTAAACATCAGACTGCAGTTTCTTGGAAGTCAACTGAAGAGATTTTAGAAAGGAGATATTCATTAACTGTGCTGATAGGCCAAATTAAATAACAGAGAATTCACTACAGGATCTGATACCTTGGGGTCTACTCTCTCTAGGTGCAAATGCCAAGGTCGAACTCTCTTCCAAGGGCATTACAAAGGCATGGGGCTCAAGTTGATGCTTCCCATAGAATGAAGAGTCACCACGTCCCTGGTGGTGGAAATTATTACCCTCTCTCTTCCATTATCTCCTTCCTTTCATCCTTCTTCTTGAAAGATTAATTTGAGTTATTCAGTGGAGTGGTTGAGGCACAGTCAAGTGGTTTGAGAAGGGAATGGAACTTGATGGAGGAGTCCCCCAATGTTTCCTGTTAAACCACTCTTGCATAGATCCATGAGCACCTCAACCACATACCATGGATATTCCACCTTCTATCCCACCTCCCAGATCTGTTACTCTCCTTGACTCACTTACTGTCCTATCAGGAGGTTTTATGTTTCACCTGGGTCTTTGCAGTTCAGGCTCTCAACAACTCACTGTATGCAACCAATCACCCCCATTGAGCTGTTGTCAGTATATGAAGTCATTGATGAGGAGTCTGTTGGGCAGTAACCAAGACTAGGCCAAGGAAGGAATAAAGCTCTAGGAATGGGCTGAGCTAAAGGATGTTTCTCTCTCCATCCCAGCTCTTCTGAAGCTAAGACACTTCCAGGATATAAGTGACTCAGTATTGTGTTTGAGAGGGTAAATATTTATCAGGTAATGTGGAAAAAAGTTAGTTCATACATGCCCCCCTAAGAAAGTCTCTTCTCTCTTAGTGAAGTCATTTGCTGAAGATGTGGTTTTTTCTCAAGTCTGGTACATCCGCCAGAGGTTGGAATAATCAGGTGAATACTGGAAAATACTTCTGACTGATTTATATTTTCCATGCATTTCAGAGTACTTAAAGCTGGTGCCAACTAAGCAGGTGCTGTGCATGCATTAATGTTAGTCTTTAGTCCCTGCTGAAGTCCATGGCATTTCTTGAACAGTCAGAAACTGATATCACTTCAGCTATTTTCTGTCTGGGCTGCTCTCTCAGTTTCTTTCTAGACAACTCTTGGCTGCCTTGGCAGACCTGTGACTCCATCATCCCTACTGTGCTGGTGGATGGACACTCATGTTGCAGGTTCTCATTGTGGATGATGGGTGGTGACAACCTGGGAGGAGACTAAGCCTTGCAAACCCTCTAGAGAAGGAGAAAGGGAAACTGCAGTCTCTAAATGACCTTTCTGCTCGACTCTGTCCCTGTGAGAAATCACGTTATGACTCAAGATCTGGGAAATCTTGTCTCTAGTGGCAAGATAGCCACAGGTGATTGCCCCAGAGATATGGGAGGGTAACCTTGTCAAGGTCAGAAAAGCAGGAAGGAATCCTGGCCACAATCCATGTTTATCTGATGAGAAATTCTCTGAAAACATTTTAGAGGAAGGATTTTTGAATTGATGACATCTTAAGGGATATATTCTCAGTATACCTAGGATAGTATTTGTTGATGCATGTTATGGGTAAGTTAATTTTTGTTACTAATTTTTAAATGAGCACTTTCATTCTCAAAGTATCCTTGTTTGGATGATATATTTTGTATTCATTGTAGCATTAAAAGATGGTTAAAATACTTACGCATTGCATGGAAAGGATACATGTAGAAAGTAAATATTATTGTCAACAGTTTAACACTTGTCCCCTCTCTCCCTGCTTCCCTCAAACATTCAAAGGGCCCAGTAGGTGGATAAGGTGAGTCTGATTCCTTGACTGTGTTCTTCCCATCACCCTTTTCCCCACTCCTGCAGTTCTTTAGCTGAGTAGTTCATATTTTCTGAGGGAAAGATGATCTAGACCTCTAGTATTCAATAGAAATGACCCACACGTTGATGTGAATTCATGAAGAAGCTCTGAAAGTTGTGAGTGTCCCCATGGTCATTTGCTCTTGATGCTATACTCCAGTTAGCACACCCCTCAGGCAAGAGATAATGAATGTCATTTTGGCCCTTCCCCCAACTCAAGTTTCCCTTCTCAGTGTTTCTTTTTTTTCTACTCTGAGGTGAAGTCATCACATTTGGGAGAATCGACACATGACACTGGGAAGGGCATGTCTCATGGCCCAGGCCCCGGTATTCTCAGTAGAATAACCGTGGGCAGAGTTAGACTCCATCTTCTCTGAGGGTCATGGTCTAGAACGGCTCCATCTAATAGATATAGAAGATGAGCCACATATATTATTTAGAACTTGCCAATAACTACATTTAAAAAAGTAAAAAAGAAACAGGTGGAATTAATTTTGACAATATACCTTATTTACTCAGTGTATGCAAAATATTATCACTATGGATCTCCCTGGTGGCACAACAGGTTAAGTCTCAGCCTATGAAGCTATAGACAGCCACTGCAGCACAAGTTTGACACCTGGCCAGGGAGATTCCCACATGGCGCAGCAGACCTCTCCTGCCTTGCCCACTGCTCCCCTTAGCAGTGCATTTCAGTCTATCTGCCTGTTCTGCTCCCCACTCTGTCTCTGGCCCCACACCTCTGGCCTACACCCCAGTTCTTGTATGCATAAATAAACAAATCTTTAAAAAAACAGAATGTTATCACTGAGCAAATAACCAAGATAAAAACATCAGTGAGGCACTTTACATACTCTCTTTTTCACTTATTAATTTTGCAATATCCAAAATGTAGTTTACTGACAGTCTACTGTGAGTAGACTACTACTTTGCAAGTGACCAGAATTCACATGGGGTTAGTGAATTGTATTTGACAGGTGTAAGATAAAGTCCAAAGGGTCAGGTCAATCTTAGCTCTTATCAGAGGAAAAACTTTGAAAATTATTTAACATTTTTAAAAAATATATATTTTTATTGTTATTTATGTCTTTTACATTTTGTATTCCCCTTGGGTAGCCCACCACCAATTCACCTGTGATCCATCTCCATGGTCCCTTGTGTATTTAACATTTTTGAGTTGCAGATTCCTCATCAGTCTACCTCAAAATGTTCAAGCTCAATATATCTAAAAATGTCTTCTCTTTATTTTCTGAACTTTTCCTTCTTTATTACCATCTTAGTGGCTTTGTCATTTCTTCTTAAGCCCCCCACCCCGACAAATAAATTCTTTCCTCCTACACATATGGCCCCTCACCAAGTCCTCTCAGACATTTCCTCAGGTCTACTGCTCTCCATTACTTTCCATCATTGTTTCTGCTTCAGCTCTTTCTCGTGCCTGGCTTCTGCTCACCAGTTCATCTTTTATATGTTTAGTCATGCCCCTGACTGTCATTCCCATGCCTAACATGGAGGTTGCAAAACCTCATTGTTCTACAAAAATGTGTTGTTTAAAAACAATTTAAAATTTTAATCTCAAACATCAAAAAATTGGTAGATTTTTCCTAAAATTATAAAATTCTAATTTCCTTGAACAATCAGATGATCTGGCAATATATCCTTTTGACCTCATGGCAATGACTAACTGGAGTAGTGATGCCTCCTTAAAGCAGGGAATGATTTCTCCTGCCCATCACAGCCCTCCCTGCCCAACTTCTCAACTGAAGAACACATTCCCAAATTCTTCATTTATATATATATATATATATATGTATATATATAAATATATCTATGTATATATATGTATAGTATATGTGATATGATATATATACACATATATCATATACACATATATGATATATATACACACACTATTTATATATATATATAGTGTGCATATATATATCATATATATACACACATACACTATTTTTTATACAGTGTGTGCATGTGTATATATATAAATAAAAAAATATATATAAATAGTGTGTGTGTATATATTATATATATACACACGCACACACACAATTTTTGTGTACATATGATATATATACACACTATATATATATATACACATTCATATATATATATATATATATAAATGAAGAATTTGGGAATGTGTTCTTCAGTTGAGAAGCTGGGCAGGGAGGGCTGTGATGGGCAGGAGAAATCATTCCCTGCTTTAAGGAGGCATCACTACTCCAGTTAGTCATTGCCATGAGGTCAAAAGGACATGTTGCCAGATCATCTGATTGTTCAAGGAAATTAGAATTTTATAATTTTAGGAAAAATCTACCAATTTTTTGATGTTTGAGATTAAAATTTTAAATTGTTTTTAAACAACACATTTTTGTAGAACAATGTGGTATTGCAACCTCTATGTTAGGCATGGGAATGACAGTCAGGGGCATGACTAAACATATAAAAGATATATATATATATATCGTGTGTGTGTGTGTGTGTGTATACACACACATATATATATACTGTGTGTGTATATATCATATATACATATACACACATATATATCATATATATACTGTGTGTGTATATATCATATATATATATACACTGGTGTATGTATCATATATATATACACACACAGACTATATATATATATATATATATAGTGTATAAAGTCTTTCATGATTCATCCTCTGTGTCTTTTCAGCTCATTTCATGTCAGTACTTCCTCATATTTTGTTCCATCAAAATCAAACTGCAAATATAATATCTTGGCAAAAAATGCCTCACCATCTCATGCCTTTGTGCTTTTGTGTGTTCCCTCTTTGCTTTGGTTAGAATGTTCTTTCCTACCTAGATCAGTGACTGAAATAGTATCTTTGGATACCCAGTTCAGACTTCATGCTCTGGAAAGCCTTGCTTAATTCCCTAAACTTCCCTTGTTCCTGATTTAAATTCAACTGTATTCCCCTCCATGTCACTTCTGTATCTGAGATGATTTCAGTCATCACGCTTATCATACTTCACTGCTTTTTTTTCACACATACTTTTCTTTCACACTGGACTGTGAGTTTCTTACACTTAAGTAACATGCCTTTTTCATCTCTTTGTACTATGCACATAGCACAGTGGTATGATGCATATTTCCATTTTCAGAGAACAAGAAGTAACAGCCTTCTCTTACTCTTTCTCCCAAATTTGGAAGAAATTGAGAGAAACAGCAGTCATCAGAGGGGATGAAACTTTAGCTTTCTCACAAATAAAACCTATTTTGGGGCCTCCCTGGTGGCGCAACGGGTTGAGCGCAGTGCTGTGGAACTGTCAGCAGCTGCAGTGCGAGTTCTATGCCCAGCGGGAAGATTCCCACATGACGCAGAAGACCTCTCCTGCCTCGCCTGCTGCTCCCCTCAGCAGTGTATTCCTCTTTCTCCACATTCTCTCCAACACTTGTTATTGGAGATCTTTTTTATGTTTGACATCTCATGAGTGTGAGATGATATTGTGGTTTTAACTAGCATCTTCCTCATTAAAAGTGATGAACATTTTTTTCACATAACTTCTGGTCTGTATAGACTTTGATAGTTTTCAGATCTGCTGCCCATTCTTTTTTAAAAAATAATTTTTTAAGTTTTCTTACATCATTGTTCATTTTTGAACATTTGATTCCTCTGCTCATGTACTCCTCTACTCCCTATAATTCTCCCACCCCTGCAGTACCTATAACCATCATCATAGTCCCTTGTGCTCTTCCCGCCCCAGTTTTGACTTCTCTGCCTTTGCCTCCCTCGCTGCCTGACTCAAATCTATGCTTTTCCTGCAAGTTTTGTCTTTTTCATGATCCTTTGTTTGGTTTCCCTATATATTCCCTATAAGTGAGACCATCTGATGTTTTTCTTTTTCCTTCTTATTTATTTTGCTTAGCATAGTCCCTTTCCAGTTCTACCCATGTTGCTGTGAATGGCATAAGTTTATCTTTTTTGATCACTGAGTAGTATTCCATTGTGTATTTATACTACATCTTCTTGATCCATTTGTCTGTTTTGGGACATTTGGGTTGCTTCCCTATCTTAGCTATTGTAAATAGTGCTACAATAAAGATAGGAGTGCAAGCTTCCTTTCAAATTAGTGTTTTTGTGTCCTTTGGATACATTCCCAGGACTGGATTGCTGGATAATATAGTAGATTCATCTTTTATTGTTTTAAGGATCCTCCACACAGCTTTCCATAGTGACTGGACTAGTTTACATTCCCACCAGCAGTGTAAGAGGGTTCCTTTTTCTCTATATCCTTGCCAGCATTTGTTGTCACTAGCTTTTTAAATATGGGCCATTGTCACCAGTGTGACTGCTGTCCCTTTTTTAAAAAATATTTATTTTCATTTATTTATGCATACAAGAGCTGGGTGTAGGCCAGAGGTGCCAGGGGTGAGAGGGTTCATCAGCGACAGAGTGGGGAGCAGAACAAGTAGATCCACTGAAACACATTGCTGAGGGGAGCAGTGTGTGAGACAGGAGAGGTCTGCTGCACCATGTGGGTCAGCTCCCTGGCCGGGGATCGAATTCATGTTGCAGTGGCTGGTGATAGCTCGATAGTGCTGAGACTTAACCCCTTGCATCAGCAGGGAGGACCTGGTGCCCGTTTTTATTGATTTTTGTATCTTTTTAATTGAAGTAACATTGGTTTACACCACTGCATATGATTCAGATGTTTAGGTTCACACTTCATCAGATGTATGTTACCGCATCACAGCTGTCACAATCTATCCCAAATCGTCTACCATAGTCCACTGTGGACCCACCCCCTGTAACCCATACCCCTATTGCCCATTGGGGTAGCTTCAATTCTACAGTTGGATTTTCAGGGTATATTTGCTTCTGTTTTCTCCATCCCTTAGCTTAGTTTCTCTTTATTCTACCTATGAGTGAAATTGTTGAATACTTGTCCTTCTTCTTCTGTCGTATTTCACTTACTATCCTCATCTCCAGTTCTATTCATGTCATCCAAATGGCAAAAGTTCATCTTTTCTTTAGCTGAGTTGTATTTCATCATGTATATCACCTGATATTAGGCAACTTGGTTGTTGTCATAACTTGGATGTTGTAAACAGTGCTTCAATGAACATAGCATACATAGTGTATATCCCTTCAACTTAGTGTTTATGCATCCTTTGAGTAAATGCCAAGGAGAGGGAATGATGAGTCATATAGTGGATCTATTCATATTTTGAGAAAACTCCATACTCTCTTCCATAGAAGCTAGACCAGTCTACATTCTCACTAACAGTGTACAAGTGTTTCTTTTTCTCCACATCCTCACCAGTGCTTGCTATTTCTGTTGTTTTTGACATGGGCTGTTCTCACAGGTGTGAGGTGGTATCTGGTTGTGGTTTTGATTTGCATTTCCCTGCTGAGAAGTGATGCTGAACATTTTTTCTTGTGGCTGTTGACTAGATATCTATATGTTTTTTTTGGAGAAGCACCTATTTAATTCTTCTGCCCATTTTTCTGATTGGGGTATTTGTTTTCTTGTTGAGTGGTGTAGGTTCTTTGTAGAGCTCAGATATAGGATATAGATGTAGGATGTATGAGGTGCAAATATTTTACTCCAATCAATAGGGTGTCTTTTTGTCTCAATGATAGTTTCACTGCCCAGAAACTTCAGTTTGGTGTAGTCCCTTTTAGTTCTATTTCTTTTGATTCCCTTGTTGTTGAAGTGGTGTCCCCAAAGACAGTTGCAGTGTTTTGCTTGTTTTCTTCTTTGTATTTTGTATTTTCTGGTCTTCCATCCAAGTCTTTAGTCAATTTTGAATTAATTCTTGTGTATGGTGTGAGATGGTGATGTAATTCATTCTTTTCCATGCAACTGTCCAGTTTGCCCTGTTGGAAAGGCTTTCCATTCTCTATTATATAGGAGCTCTTGGCTCCTTTGTCATAAAATAGCTGTCCTTATAAGTGTGGGTTTATTTCTGGGCTCTCAGGTCTATTACATTGATCTGTGTGTCTATTTTTACTCCATTAACATACTGTCTCTCTTGCTTTGTAGTATAATGTGAAGTCTGTGGCCCTAATGGCTCCATTCTTCTCATAGTTTGTCATGATCACTTTTTTTTTTGCCTTCAAAGGATTTTTTTTTTACTTTTTATTTTTTTTAATATAATATATATTTTTATTGTTATTTATGTCTTTTACATTTTGCATTCCCCTTGGGTAGCCCACCACCAATTCACCCGTGATCCATCTCCATGGTCCCTTGTGTTCTTTTCTATTCCATTTTGTGCCCTTTCCCTTCCCTCCCTCCGGCTCCTTCCTCCCCCCCTCCCCCCCACTGATTGTCTCTCTCCCACCCGGC
>PVIJ01022365.1:0-16318 GCA_004024925.1 Scalopus aquaticus
CTTCTAGCGGGCGCAGACAGAAGATAGACGCGTGAGTCTCGGAGCAAATGTCCGCCAGCAATCAGGACCGTAAGAAAAGAAAACGGGCCCGATGACAAAGGAAGAGGGTGGATGTGCCCCGTTTGCATTGGGTAGACACATTGGTCTTTTTCAAGGAAATGACATTTGAGGACATCACAGCTCTTGTGTGGCTTTGATGTTCCTAAGGGGTCACATATATGATGGTGGATGGAAACTAGACTCTTGAGGGGGGGTCAGAATGTAACATATGCAGATGTGGAATTATGATGCTGTATACTTGGAACCCGTATAATAATATAATATTAATGAAACAAACCAATGTTATTTCAATACAATAATTAGCAAAGATGTCAAATCAGTAACCAAGCAGTAAATTCAACATCGTTGTTGGTTGCAGCCTTTTCTCTTACTTTGATTTTCATCATCATGGCTCTAAAAGGGATATGTTTCCATTTTGGTCTTTAATCAAGGTCATTAGATGATCCTCCGTATGTTTCTAGACCCTCTCAAATTTTTTTTAGTCTTAATGATTTCAGTGACGCATATCTTTTAACACCTTCCACTTTGTTCTTGTTCTTGATGTTCACAGCTTTGATGAAATCGACATGCCTGACTGGTGAGCCCTAACTGTTGCTGACTATTCCTTTTTTGTAGTCCTTCATCACTTTAAAATGTCTCTCCACGTCAGTCAGTCAGTCAATATGGTTTCTCCTTGGCAATATTAGCAGTGGATTTTTACACTTAGTGGACACGATGAAAAAAACAACATCGTAAAGTTATATCAAGTATAAGGGAAAGTGATGCTATCAAGAGAAATAGTAACATGAGATGGATGAGGCTGCCGCTGTGTAAAATACTGTGGCATTATGATATCTACACGTCTCTAGGCAGTAGGAATTTTTGGACCACTGTCATATATGTGGTCCATGATTGACTAAAATTTTGTTATGTGATGTATAATTTTATAATTCAGTGGTTCATAAGAAGCTACTATAAACAGTTTTACATCAACAATTTGGATAACCTAGGATAAGTGGGCAAATTCCTAGAATGAGAAATAGAAAACCTGAACAGACCAACAACTACTAAGGAGACTGAAGAAGTTAGCAAAACACTTACATTAACAATAAGTCAAGGACTAGGTGGTTTCACAGATGAATTCTACCAAATATGTAAAGGATTAACTGATACCTCTCAGACTCTTTCAAAAAAATTAAAGAGAAGGGGATACTCCCAAGCCCATATTGTGAGACTACCATTATACTGATACTGAAGTCATAAGAACAGTAAAGTAAAAAAGAAACTGTAGGCCCATACCCATGATTAATATGATGCAAAAATTTTCAACAAAATTCTAGCAAACCAAATTAATTAGCCCAAAAAAAAAGAATCATGACTCATGATCAGATGGGTTTTGACCTTGGTATGCAAGCGTGGTTCCACATATTTAAATCAATAAATATAATAGATAAAAATTACATAGCCATCTCAATAGATGCAAAAAGGTTTGACAAAACTCAACACCCTGTCATAAAAACTCAATAAGTTGGGTTTTGGAGAAATATACTTCAACATAATTAAGGTCGTATTGACAAAACCACAGCTAACATCATACTCAATGGTTTAAGATGAAAAACCAGACAAGGGTACAGTTTTTTACCAGTCCTACTCTACATAATGCTGGGAGTCCTAGCCAGAGCAAAGAGGCAAGAAGAAAGAAAGAAAAGGCACCCAAAAGAAAAAAGTAAAACACTCTTCTCCTACAGATGACAATCATATATAGAAAACCCTAAGACTCTATCAAAAATTCCCTGACTAATAATTAAATGATGTAATGTTGCAGGATATAAAATCTATAAAAATCAGTTGCATTCCTATACACTAACAACAAAATATCTGGAAGTGAAACAAAACAATTCCATTTACAGTTGCATCAAAAAAAGAAAAGATGGGGGCCTCCCCGGTGGTGCAGCAGGTTAAGCGTTGCGCTGTGGAGCTGTCGGCAGCGGCGACGCGAGTTCGACACCCGGCCACGGAGAATCCCACATGGCACGGCAGACCTCTCTTGCCTTGCCCGCTGCTCCCCTCAGCAGTGTATTTCTGATCTGCCTGTTCTGCTACCCGCTCCATCTCTGGTGAACCCTCTCGCCGCCCCACGCCTCTGGCCTGTACCCCAGCTTGTATGTATAAATAAAAAATAAATCTTTAAAAAAAAAAAAAGTAGAGAATAAATTTAACCAAGGTGAAAAATCTGAAAACTATAAGATATTAATAAGGGAAATGGAAGAAGACACCAACCTGTGTTTGTGCATTAGAGGAATTAAGTGTTAAAATGTGCATCTATAGATTCTATGCAGTTCCTATCAAAATTCCATTGGCTTTTTTCATAGAAATAGAAAAAATTCATATGAAACAACAGAAGACTCCGAATAAACAAATTTTGTGAAAAAACAATTAAGTTAGAGACAGAATGCATCCTGATGTCAAAGTATACTATAAAGCTATAGTAATCAAAAACAGTTGGGTTTGACATAATAAGAGTCACATAGACCGGTGGAAAAGAATCAAGAGTCCAAAAATAAACCCATGTGTGCAGGGTAGCTAAGAATACTTAATGGGAAAAAGATAACCTTTTTAATAAATGGTGTTGAGAAAACTGGATATTCACATACAAAAGAATGGTATTAGAGTTTTGTATCACTCAAAAATTGGCTTGAGTAAAGTGAGACTACTAGAGGAGGAGGCTGAGGAATAAAGGGGAAGGGGGTCCAATAGACTGGTGGAGGACTGACTATAGGTGCCTTGGGGGTGGGGTGGGGTGGTAACATACATCTGAAGAGGTGTGAACTTATACTGCTGATTCATACAGTGTTGTAAACCAATGTTAACCTCAATTTAAAAATAACAAAAAAAACCTTTGAAATGGATTAAAAATTTATTTATCTTTAAAGATTTATTTATTTATGCTACAAGCTTGGGGTACAGGCCAGAGGCGTGGGGCGGCGAGAGCGTTCACCAGGGACAGAGTGGGGAGCAGAACAGGCAGATTGACCAAAATACACTGCTGAGGGGAGCAGCGGGCGAGGCAGGAGAGGTCTGCTGCGCCATGTGGGAATCTCCCCTGCAGGGCGTTGAACTCATGTAGCCCTGGATTAAAAATTTAAATGCAAGTCCTGAAACTGGTAAACTACTAGGAAAAGACATAGCGAAAATGCTCCGTGATACTGGTCTTGGCAAAGATTTTTGTATATGACACCAAAAACAAAATCAACAAAACAAAATTCAACAAGTGGGTGTAAACCAAACTAAAGCTTCTACATAGCAAAAATAAACCCAACAAAATAAGAAGGGAGCCTATAGAATTAGAAAACATAGTTATGAGCTACACATCAGATAAGGGGTTAGTATCCAAAATATATAAGGAACTCCTACAACTAGATAGGAAAAAATCAGAAATTTAGAATAAGGTGCAGAGGACCTGAGTAAACTTTTTTTTAAATGAAGACATCCAAATGGCCAACGGGTACTTATATTGATACTCCATTTCTGTTATCAACAGGGCAATGTAAATCAAAACCACAAGATATCAACCTATACCTGTTGAAACAACTTTTATTAAAAAGATGAGATAAGTGTTGGCTAGGATGTGGGGAAAATGGAATACTGGTGTGCTGTTGGTAAATTAGCTAGGATGGTAAATTATTAGAACCACTAAGGAAAACAATAAAGAGGTTTCTCAGAAACTAAAAATATGGTTACCATGTGATCCAGTAATTCTTCTAAGTTCTTTTCTGTCCTTGTGTTTTACTTCATCATGCACTTAGCTTTCTACATCCCTACATGTACGTGACTGTTTTTGAATGTCCTAATTTTCAAAGAGTCTCACTTCAGCTTCTCTCTCAGGCTGTAGATGATCCATTGTAAGTTCCCACCCATTTTTTTTTTTTTATCCTGGGCATCTGTGGTTCTGTATTTGCCTGGGAACCTTTATGAAAAGTCTCAGGTCCAAGCTAGGGGAAACAGGTGAATGTCTTGCATCAGTCTTTCAGCCATCCCCAAGATTAGAACAGATAGACACAATGATTTGCAAATAAAGTGTGTTCTGCCCCCTCCAGTTTGAAGGAGGGAACTGGGAATCAGGCTGTTTGCTCTTTACCTACCTCAATCACTACCTCAATGGAAAGGGCACATGAATGGGTGAGGAAAACACCGTTCCCTACCACTTTGAAGATAGCTCTTGATTGGGTGTTTGATAGTTGCTTTACGTCATTGTACTCCAGACTCTAGCCAAATTGATTCACTTGTTGATTATTTTTCCTTTGATATTTCTGTTGGAAAGAGATCTTGGAGCTTCCTGTTCTTCCGTTTTGCTGGCAACAGTCAATACCTCTGTCCATATACTACATTTAAAATGTTTCTTCTCTGGGCCCTTTTATTCGTGCAATTCCCTCTACGCTTTGTTTCTCATGCTACCATTGATTGTAGGGTCTGTCGCTATCACCCTTGAATGGGCCAAGAAACAGAGGACCAAGGATAGAAATCTTATGAACAGAAGAGGAAGAGGACCTTGTGGAAATACTGAAATTGAATTGTTAATGGAGTAATAGGAAAAGAAAGTATAAGCAGATGCAGTCGATTGCATTGTAAACAAAGTACTCTACATCTTGAACTCTACATCTTGACCTTTTCTACAATGAGTTCAGTCTATCTCCTTGACTTAAAAAAATATAGTTGGTACCTTATTACAGCATTTTGAGTCAACAGATTAAACATAAAAAATGCTATGAGTAAAAGTCAGCTGGAAAAAAGTGTATTATTAATTTCATCACCTTCCTGAAGATGGCAGCAATGCTCTGGGAAATAAAACTACTATACTTAATCCCTGCCATTTTCCCTCCAAACTTGGAATAAAGTGTGTTTCTAAACAAAGTAAATATAAAATGTTTTTCTGCATTCTTTCTCCTTGATTATGAACTTTTAAATATTGACCTCATAGAATGTGTCAGGGAAACAGAATTTTTTGAAGAGTTGCATCGGGATAGCTATTAGGTCTGCTTTGAAGTTTTAGTAGAATTCACAGAGAAGCCATCTGGTATTGGGGTTTTGTTCTTAGGGAAACGTCTCATTACTCTTTCTATTCTGTGCTGTGATTGGATTTTTTAAGCTCTATTTCGTTATGGTTCAATCTTGGAAGGTTTATGAATCTCAAATTTGTCCATTTATTTTAGGTTGTACAGTTTGCCTGGAGATGTGCACAGTAAGTAGGTTCTTATGATCTTTTGTATTTCTGTGGCATCTGTTATAATTTCACTTGTGATTTGATTTATTTGGGTTTTCTCTCTTCTCAGTAAGCTTCACTAAGGGGCTTGTGGATTTTGTTCATTTTTTCAAAGAACAGCTCTTAGCTGCACTGAACTTTTGGGACTATCTTTTTGTTTCTATTTCATTTATTTCTGCTCTAAATTTTACTATTACTTACTTCTACTGATTTTCTAATTTGCATGTTCATTTTCTACTTCAGCTGCTTGAGGGTTTGTTTTTTTTTTTAATGTGGACTCTATTGCTATGAACTTCCCTCATAGTGCTGTTTTTAGAGCATCCTATAAGATCTGATAGTTTGTTTCTTCATTTTTGTTAGTGTACAGATAGATTTTTATTTTTTCTTTGACTCAGGAGCTGTTCAGAAGCATTTTGTTAGAGTTCACATGTTTTGGTTTACCCCAAGATTCTTTCTGTGGTTAATTTCTAGCTTTGTACCACTTTGAGCTGAGAAGATGCTTTATATAGTTTATATTTGTATACATTTTCTGAGACATGTTTTGTGTCCCAGTATATATATATAAAATCTATTCTGGAGAATGTTTCATGTGCTCTTGAGAGGAGAGTATATTCACTCCTCTTGGGATGGAAATCTCTGAAAATGTCCATTAAATCCATCTGCTTCAACATTTCATTTTTTCCTCTTTATTTTTAAAATTGAAGTACCAATGTTTTACGCCCACGCTAGCATTTTGACAGTATAAGATTTCCCCCTTCACGTGTAGTCACCACCACACTCCGACCACCAAAGCACCCATAGTCCTCCACCATAGTCCACTGTGCTCTCTACTCCCCTTCTCTGTTTTCACCCCTCCTCCTCTGCATGCCTCAGATCGATGGTCAGCTTTCAAATGTTGCTTTTAAAGTTTGTCCTTGTCTAGCCTTTGTTTGGTTCCTCTGTATTTCACATGCAAGTGACACCATCCAATATTTATTTTTCTCCTGCTGACTTATTTCGCTTAGCATAATACCTTCAAACTCCATCCATGTTGCCATAAATACCATGAGTTTATCTTTTTGTTTTTTGATAACTGAGTAGTATTCCATTCATTGTGTGTATGTACTACATCTTGATCCACTCATCTGTTTTTGGGCACTTACATTGTTTCCTTATCTTGGCTATTATAAATAGTGCTGCAATAGACATAGCAGTGAAAGTTTCCTTTTGTATTAGTCAACACTTCATTTGAGACCTTTTTTTCTTTGTAATTTTCTGTCTGTATGGTCTATTCCTTTGTATCAGTGGTGAGTTGAGGTCTCTGACAAGAATTGTGTTTTTGTCATTATGTTGCTTGTGGTCTGTTAATAGTTGCTTTATATAACTAGGTGCCCCTGGGGTAGGTGCATAAATATTTATGACAGTTAGATCTTCTTAAGGAATTGTTCCCTTGATCAGTATGTCCTATCCATCTTTGTCCCTGATTATCTTTTTTGACTGAAAGTCTAGTTTATCAGCTATGAGAATAACAATTTCGGCTTTTCTCATAAATACTGGTGTGTAAGACCTTGCTCCAACCTTTCACTTTAATTTTGGTTTTCTCTTTCTGTTTTAAATGTGTTTCCTGCCACCAATGTATAGATGTCTGAAACTTTTTGACCCAAGTTGTCTTTCTGTGCCTTTTAATTGGTGAATTCAGGCCATTCACATTTGAAGCGACTATTGATATATACTGTTTATTATCAGTCATTCTGTTTTTTTATTTTTTGATGGTTTTATCTTTCTGCAAAGATAGCAAAAAAGAATATAAATGATTTGACTACATCAAAGTAATAATCTTCTGCATAGTGCAAGAAACTTTCACTAAAATAAAAATACACCCTATTGAATAGAAGAAAATATTTGACACCATACATCTGAAAAGAGGCTGATATCAAAGATCTACAAAGATTTACTCAATTCAACAAAAAGAAAACAACCTAATCAAGAAAAAAATGGGCAGAAGAGCTTAATAGGCTCTCCTTCAGAGAAAACATACTGATGGCTGATAGGCACATGAAATAATGTTCACCATTACTTATCAGGGAAATGCAAATAAAAACCACAATGAGATACCACCTCACACCTGTGAGAATGACTCATATAAAAAGGAACATGAACAAGTGTCAGGATATAGGGGAGCAGGAACCTTTTTACAGTGATAGTGGAAATGTAGACTGGCCCAGTTCCAATGGAAATCGAATGGAGGCTTCTCAAAAGATTAAAAATGGAGCTGCCATGTGACCCAGCAATTCCACACCTAGGTATCTATGCCAAAATACAAAAACACTAATTCAAAGAGATACATGTACTCCCATGTTCAATGCTGAGCTATGGAAACAACCTAAGTGCCCCAAAACAGATGAGTAGATCAGGAAGGTGTGGCATATATACACAATGGAATATTACTCAGCTATCAGAAAAAGATAAATTCATTTGCAACAAAGTAGAGCTGAGTGGATTATGCTAAGCAAAATAATTCAGGAGAAAGACAGTTATCAGATGGTGTTACTTATGTGTGGAATATAGAGAAATCAAACAAAAGGTCTTGTAAAGCCCAACTAAGACTTAACCCTAGAAAGCTGACTATAGAACTTAAGCTACCAAAGGGACAAGGGAAGGAGGAGGGGCATATAGAAGGGAAGGAACAAGAGCAAGTTGGGGAGTGAGCACAATGGCCTATGGTGATAGACTATAGGTATCTTGATGGTGAAGAAAATGTAACAAAACAGGCATGGCATCATATAATGATTAAGGGATCAATACATCAGGAAGACATAACAATCATATAGATGTATATATATATGTAGCAAATAAGGGATTATCAAAATATATAAAGCAACTATTATGAGACCTAAATATAGCATTGGCAGCAACATAATAGAAGTCAGAGAATTCAGCAACCCACTTTCACCAAAGTGGCCAGACAGAAAATCAACAAGGAGACAGTAACCTTAAATGAAGAATTAGACCATGTGAGATTAATAAAGACTTATAGGACAATCCACCCCAAAATCTAAGTACACATTCTTATCCACTACACATGGAACATGTATAAGGATAGATCACCTATTGGTTCACAAAACAAGTGTAAATAAATTCATGAAGACTGAAATCATATCAAGTATCTTCTCTGATCACAATGGTGTCAAACTAGAAATCAACCACAAAAAGAAAGTGGGGGGGTATACAAATATGTAGAAAATAAGCAGCTTGCTACTGAATAACTATTGGGTTAGTGGGGATATCAAAGGAGAAATAAATATCTGGAAACAGAGTGAAAGCAGCAAGATGGTGGCAGTGAAGATACAGGCTTGTCTCTGCCTTTTACTCTCAACTATATTGCAACAGAGAAAAGCAAATAACTCCTGAGGGTAAGATAGGGGACTGCAGTGTGCGCTGGGAGGAACATCCATATGGTGGGGGGGTGCTCCAGTCCTCCATCCAGCTGCCCCAGGAGCCTGGCTACCAGCCACTAGTTACTTGAACCCAGCCACAAGCCACATACGCCACACACCAGTGGAGTCTAGCTCTAGCCACCACCACCAAGAGCCCAGACACTCCTAATCTCCAACCAACAGCCACTTGAGCCCAGCCACCAGGTGCTTGAGCCTTAACTTAAACTGCCAATTATGAGAGCATGGCTACTCCTGGGCCTCTGGTAACCAACCACTTGAGCCTGGCCACCAGGCAGCAGCTGCAAAAGTCCAGCATCTAGCTACTAGTCATGACAGTCTAGCTGCTGTCAAGCTCCAGTCATCAGTCACAGGAGCCCAGCCAGTTATAGCAGGAGCCAAAAACAGGGCCTGGCCCCCACTGGCTGTGGCTCTTGCAGCAGTGAACCAAGGGACATAGGACTGAGCGACAGTCCTGTTGATGAGAGTGGGGCTGATTATCCTTTGGAGAATACAGATGAGTGTAGATATCAACAGGGTTAACACTGAAGATACTCATACTACAATTCTAGTCAGGCACTTTCCAAACAATACAAAAATAATTCCAAGGGATAGGTACACTCCGATGTTCACTACAGCACTATATAAAACCAAGTTATAGAAACAACATAAGTGTCCTAGGATAGATGAGTGGATTATGAAGATGTGGTACATACGGTGGAATACTATTCATCAATAAAAAGAATGAAATCTTGCCATTTGTGACAGCATGGATATAACTATTGGGGAATATGCTAAGTGAGATAAGCCAGAGGGAGGAAGACAAATACTGATGACTTCACTCATACGTGTGAACATAAAGAAATAAAGCAAAGGAGCTAACAGAATTAAACCAAAACAAAGCCTAGAAATAGGACTGCAGAATTGAGACTACTGAAAGGGGAAAATGGAGAGGGGAACAGAGAAAGGAAGTGCTCCAATGTTATATGGTAAAGGTATATGGGTTCTCTGGTAATGGTTGTGGCTTGGAGATGTACATCTGAGGAGTTGTGAACATTCCCTCCGAATCATATACAATGATGTAAACCAATGTTAGCTCAATAAAAAAGTAGCATTAACTTTTTTTAGAGAAAGATATACCTGGAAACAAATGAAACTGAAGACATGACCTGCAAGAACCTTTGGGATTCAGTAAAATCAGTACTAAGAGGGAAGTACTAACAATACAGAACTACACTGAGAAACATGAAAAATCTCAAATGAATGATCTGATTTTTCCCCTTAAGGAAGAAAAGAAAGGAGGAAAAAACAAAACCAAAAGACCATAGAGTTGACATCCACACCTGACCAGAAAACAAATTATGGGGAGAAGGAAAAAAACAAAAATGCAAACCCAAGTCTCCTGGGAAATGCTACACCAAAGAGAAAGAACAAATATCTGGAACCCAATCACAAAAGCATGGAAGATTTCTTCTTCCTATCAGATACAGAATTCAGAAAGGCCATAATAAAGAAAATCAAGGAAACAGAAGAAAATGCAGAAAAACGAATGTACTGAGAAGATCAAAACTAAAATTTTAAGTAACAAAAATATGGAGATTGTGGGTATAAAAAGAGCAATAGAAGAGATGGAAAATTCAGGAGACAGTTAATGGAAGTAGAATAGACCAAATGTAAGACTGAATCAGGGTACTAGAAGATGAGAAGGAACAAAGAATCTCCTCAAAAAAAAGAGAGAAACAACATGAAGAAACACTCCAAGTATTTTCTGATTCCACAAGGAAAGGCAACATAAGAATTATGGGGATATCATAGGGGGAAGAGAGAGAAAAGGGAACAGAAAATGTATTTAAAAAAACAAGACAGGAATACCTCCTGAGTGTGGAGAAGGAAACTACTATGCAAATTCATGAAGCTAAAAGGACACCAGGATATCTTAACAAAATGAGACCAACACCATGACATATAGTAGTGAAAATACAAAGAATACAAGACAAGGAAAGAATATTGAAGGTAGTGAGGAGAAAGAAGCAAATAACATAAAGCAACCTTGATCAGACTAACGTCGGACTTCTGTGAAGAAACAATACAAGCAAGGAAATGGAATGTCATGATCAAAATACTTTAAAATAACAACTGTCAGCCACAGGCACTCTATCCTCTAAGGCTCTCCTTCAGATTTGATGAAGAAATAAAGGCCTTCTCAGACAAATAGAACCTGATGAAGTTCAAATACTAGATCCCCACTTCAAGAAATATTGAAAGTAGTTATTCTATCAAACTAAAGGGAAGAACATGCGCAAATGACTGAACTGAACAAGGAAATAAGTAGAACTGCAAAATTTAAGGACAAAATGTCACCAAAAGATTTTTATATATAAATAATTACTCTAGATGTAAATGGATTTAACTCAACAAATAAAAGTCACAGTATACCTAGTTGGATTAAGAAAAAGAACCGAACTTTCTTCTGTTTCTGGAAAACACACCTGAGCTCCAGTGATAGAGACTCAGATTAAAGGGTTGAGGAAAAACTCCGACAAGCTAATAAGACCCAAAGGAAAGCAGGAACAGTCATGCTTATATTAAAACAAATATATTGCCAGTTAAGAAAGGTAAGAAGAGAAAGGTGTGGACAATATATAATGATTAAGGGAAATATACATAAGAAAGTCACAATACTCATCACTACATACTCACCAAATAGGGAGCACCAAAAAATGTTAAGCAATTACTATCAACTCTAAAAATAGACAATGGAAAAAAACAAATTTGTGATAGGGAACTATTAATACCCACTCTCACCTCTGGACAGATCAACTAGACAGAAAATAAATAGGGATACAATAGCATTAAACAAAAAATTAGACCATGCAGTATATATACACAATGGAATACTACTCAGCGATCAGAAAAGACAAACTTATGCCATTGGTAGCAACATGGATGGAGCTGGAGGGAATTATGCTAATTGAAATAAGAGGAAAAGGTAAATATCAGATGGTTTCATTGCTATGTGGAATATGAGAAACCGAACAAAATTTAGGAACAAGATATAACTTGAAGCTGACCTATCTACATCTGTGGCATACAGCAGGGGTGGGCCAGGGAGAGGGGCCAAAACAGGAGTGGCAAGCACAAGAGACTATGATGATGGTTCACTGGTGATGTGGTGGGAGAACTACAGAGATTATACCCAAGGGGAGATACCAATTACTGTACAAAAAATGAACAACAATGTAAGAAAATAGATAAATTTAGAGGGAAAGAAAAAGAATTAGGCCACACGGACTTTATATATATGTGTGTGTGTATGTAACTATATATATGTGTATATATATGTGTGTGTGTGTGTGTATACACAATGCACCCCAGAAAACATGAATATACATTTTATTAAAGTGCACATTGGACATTCTCCAAGACTGACCATACATTGGGTCACAAGTGTCAACAAATTCAAGATTGAAATCATGCCAAGCATCTTCTTTGACCATAAAGTTATAAAACTAGAAATCATCCACAAAAAGAAAACAGGGAAAGCCTCCAATACATGGAGACTGAACAACACACTACTGAAAAACTACTGGATTGACAATGAAATCAAAGAAATAAAAAAAAAAAACATAAGGCAAATGACAATGAGGGCACAGCCTTTCAGATTATGGAATGCAACAAAAGTATTATTGAGACAAAAGTAAACAGTACTGCAGGCCCACATCAAGTAAGTAATGTTCTCTCTCATTTCCAGGAATTAGAAACACAAGAACAAACATATCCAAAAGTCAACAGAAGAAAGGAAATAATAAAAATTAGATCATAAATCAATGAAATAGTAATTTAAAAGACATTGCAAAAAAATTAATAAAGCAAAAAGCTGGTTCTGTGAAAAAATAAAATGGACAAATGTTGAGCTAAGTTCACTAAGAAAAGGGAGAAAACCCAAATAAATAGGATAGGAAATGAAATAGGAGACGTTACAACAGATAATTCAGAAATTCTGAGGGTAATAAGAGATTACTATGAACATTATGTACTAGTAAGTTCAGTAACCTAGAAGAGAACATATTCTTAGAATTACATAATCACCCAAGGCTGATAGAGAATAAATAGAACACCTGAATAGATCAAACATAAGCAAGGAAATTGAAACAATCAAAATGCTCCCAATAAACAAAAGTCCGGGACCATCTGCCTTCACAAGAAAATTCTACCAAGCCTTCAAAGATGAGCAACTACCTATCTTTCTTAAACATTTTCAAAAATTGAAAAGAAGGAATACTTCTAAACACATCCTATGAGACCAATACCAAAACCAAAAGCAATGTATAAAAGAAAACTATGTACCAATTCCCCTAATAAACACAGATGCAGAAATTCTCAGTAAAATTTTAGCAAACCAAATCCATCAATGAATTAGAAGTTATACACCATGACCAAGTGGTATTTAGACCAGGAATACAAGGACGATTCGACAACTGAAAATCAATCAATATATTTCACCACATCAATAAAAAGAGACATACAAATCACATTATCATATCAATAGATCCTGAAAAGGCATTAAATAAGATACCACATGCATTTATGATGAAAATCTTTGAAAAATGGAATAAAAGGAACATATTACAGCATAATATATGCCATATATGACAAACCCACAGTTAATATCATTCTCAGTGATTGAAAGTTGAAAGCATTCCTACTAAGATTGGTACAGGACGAGGATGTCTACTCTCACCAGTACTATTCAACACAGTACTAGAAGTCCTACCTAGAGAATTAAGCAAGAGAAGGATATAAACGGATTCCTAATTAGAACAAAACATGTAAAGCTATCATTATTAACAGATATGATAATATTCATATTCAATTACATCAAAATATCAACAACATTATTTAAAGAAATAGAAAAATATTAGTGAGATTAATATGAAACCATGAAAGAGCCTGAAGAACCAAAGCAATCGATACCAAAAAAAGAGCAAGAATGACAGGAGCAAGAATGACAGTCTCACTTCTTGACTTCAAACTGTACTACAAAGTGATAATAATTAGTACAGCATGGTACTGAAACAAAAAGACACACAAACCAATGGAATAGAAATAAATACAGGCACAGATATCAATGGAACAGAATTGAGAGCCCAGAAATAAACCCATACATATATGGATGAATAATTTGCAACAACAGAATCAAAAACATACAAAGAAGCAAGAAGAGATTCTTCAACAATGGTGTTGGGAAAACTAGACAACCACATGCAAAAGAACAAAATGAGACCATAGACTAAAATTAATTCAAAGTGGATTAAAGATTTTCATACAAAGCTTGAGACCATAAACAGATAAAAGAAAACATAGGACATATGCTTCTCAACATCAGTTGTAGAAATACCTTTGAAGACTTGCTTCCACTGGCAAGAAAAACAAAAGCAAAAATAAACAAATGGGACTAAATGAAAATGAAAGCTTCTGCACAGCAAAATAAATTGTCATCAAGGCCAAAAGACCTCTTACTGAATGGAAGATTATTGCAAAGCATATATCCAGCAAGGGATTAATATCCAAAAATATATAAAGAACTCATACAATTCAACAACAAAAAAGCAAACCAACTGAAATAGAGTAAGAGGATGTGAATTAGATCCTTCTCCAAAGAAGACATACAGATGACAAACAGGCACATGAAAAGATGCCCATCATCTCTTATAAATAGGGAAATGCAAATCAAAACAACAATGAGTTACTACCTCGCACCCGTCAGAATGGCTGTTACCCAAAAAACAATAAGCAACACGTGTTAGAGACCAGGGAACAGTTGCTCTCTGCTGATGAGAATGTAAATTGGTGCAGCCACTATAGAAGGCATCATGGAGATTCTTCCAAAAATCAAAAGTTCATACAACTCTACTTGCTACAAAGTGAAATATATTTATTTGATTTTGGGGGATTTACTCAATGCATAATAAACTCTACTTTGAAGAGATGTGTGGACACCCATGTTCACTGCACCATTATTCATCATTTCCAAGAGCTGGAACCAGCCTTAGTGCCTATGAAGAGAAGATTGGCTGAAGAGTGGTATATATAGACAATGGAATATTATTCAGCTGTAAAAAAGGATGAAATCCTGCTATTTGCAAGAGCATAGTTGGGTCTAGAGGGTATTATACTTACTTAAATAAAGTCAGATGATTTCACTCACATGGTAAAGAAACAAAACAAATGAATGAAATAAATAAAACAAAAGATATAAGATATAAGGTAAAGGATAGAAGATAAAAATGGTGGTTATCTTTCTGCCTTCATCTATTTTTAATCATTTTGCAAGCTAAGAGGTGTACATATTTACCTATTTACTTTTTAAACTATTTTATAGTAAATCATAATAATGTATAAAAGATTCAGAAAATTGCTCACTGAATTGTCATAGAGGCAACATTTATGTAACTTGACCCAGTTGAAGATATAAACATTGCAAAACCCCAAAAGTTAGGGTTGTATCAAGGCCTGGCAGTGATGGGTGTGGTCTGCCCCAGTTCAGACAATAACAGTGCATTTTCTATAGAGACATTACAATCAATAAAACTATTGACTAAAAAAAAAGATGGTTGTTATCAGAAGGAAAGAGGGAAGAGGAATGGACAAATCAGGTGAAAGGTGTAAGTTGATTTTTTAATTTGCATCTCAATTTGGGGAGTTACATATTTGCTCTTCCATATGTATGCATGTTTCACTCACCGTCCACCAAACCACCTAGGTCAAGAAAAAAGGGGCAAATTGTCTGCCGAAGGATAGGAATGGACATTAAGTGATTAGCTTAATGCAGAGAATACAGATAATTTAAAATTAGAGATACCCAAAACTATTTAAAATTATAATAATTTTAAAAATTGCTCTCTCTCCAATACATATTTCTAATTCATCCTGCCTTAGAATTATAAAAAAAAAAACTGGTAAACTTAAAAAAACAGGAAATACCAAATGCTGGCATGGATGTGGAGAAGGGAGAAGAATATTTTTTCAAATAATCATGAAATTAAATTAGAGATCAATCATATTTAGATACCTAGAAAATCCCTAAATTTAGTAACATTCAGTAACAAAGTGTTGAGGAAGACATGACAGAGCACATAAGTGATCATGGAGAGAAAATTATAGCTTCCATGTCCATATTTGAAAAGGAGAAATGATTAAAATCAGTAAAGTAAGTTTTCACCACAAGAAAGTGGGAAATAAGAGCAGGCTAGTACACTGAAAAGTTGAGAGTAGAAGTCACCGAAATTGAAAATAAACTTTACAAAAACTCAACTTGAGACGGACTTGTTAAAGAAAATGCTGTGATGCATTCAAACGTGTCCATGGATTGAGAATCTGTTCAGAAGGTGACGTCTAATTCCCTGATCTGAGGGCGAGCTAGGCTTACTGGCATGGCTACAATGAGTAGAAAGCAGCAGGCATCCTAGGGTGTCACTTCCAAGAGCAGGGCATGGCGGCTTCTGTCTTTGTCAGTCTCTCACTGGGTTAACTTGCTTTGGGCAAACCATATGCCATGTTGAGAGGGCTCCCAAGTAGTGAGGCCCCCGCAAGGAACCGAAACCTC
>PVIJ01022366.1:0-16318 GCA_004024925.1 Scalopus aquaticus
CCCCCTCCCCCCCCCCCCCCCCCCCCCCACTGATTGTCTCTCTCCCACTCGGCCTCCCTATAGTCCTGTTATAAGTGAAACCATTCGATATTTTTCTCTTTCTTTCTGGCTTATTTCACTGAGTATGATCCCCTCTAATTCCATCCATGTCGCTGCAAATTGCATGTGTTTATCTTCTTTCCATGCTGAATAGTATACATGCACCCGTATGTTCATTGCAGCACTGTTCACAATAGCAAAGGTATGGAAGCAACCCAGATGTCCAAAAATAGATGATTGGATCCAGAAGATGTGGTACATGTACACAATGGAATACTATTCAGCATAGTTACACATTTTTTATTTGATGCTTTTCTTTCCATTGTTGTCTTTTCAAGCATCTTATTAATTTGAGTTTTTAAGAGTACTTTTGTCAATTCAGCCTGCAGCAGATAACTTCACTGTTAGTGATTTCATTCTACAAGTACCTTTGGGTGACAGAAATCCCAAACTACAATATAATCTCTGTGTAATATCTTGCATTATTTTTATTTATCTTAAACTTCCTGACCAGAGTTGTGTATCCTGTCTTATTCATTGTTTGACTTGACTGACATTGTTTTCTCAGCCTCATTGGCTGATAGAAGTCAATATGAATTTCTTGAATTTTCCCCTAAATCTTCAAGCAGTGGAAAAGAAAGCAGAACACTCCTGGCTGTCTCCTGGCTGTTTCTGAGAATGGACAACTAATGACCTGCTTTCATTTACTAATTTATTTGCTTGTATGAACTATAGTATATACACAGTCACATTAAAAAAAAAATATTTGATATTCTGATTTCATTCTTTGGATGAGTTCATCTCTGTTGTTCAGTTTGTTGTTTTAAGTCATGTCTGTGTATGGAACATCAAAGATTCATAACAGAGAAAAGACTCATAACAAATTCTATATCTCACATTACATTTTTCTCTTCCTCACTCTTCTTCTCCCTTATTCTTAAATTTAGAATTATAGGTTCTCAAAAACAAATGAGAATGACAAGAAATAGGGACGGCACATACTTGTCAAATTACAACCTAAAGGTAGAGTAATAAACATAAACTTGAAGTTATTTTGAGCAAGATTATCTGGTTATTATTATAGATACATGCAAACTGTATGTAAATAAAGTTGTGATTCACTTACAAATTAATCTTGAAAGTTATAACTAACTTCTTCAATACTGCCCAATCTAAATATCATGAAATTTCTCTGTTCTCAATATGAAGGATTATCCCTATTAAAAATAACATCAATATTTTCATTTCTATAGCTTTAAATATGGAGCCAAAATAAGCATATGTGAACTATTGCTTCATCCTGTCATCCTCATCTATTTAGCTATGATAATTAAACTACTGTAACCAGCTTGAATTCTCTTTAGGTCTAATTCTAAAATGATCCATGTTCCTATGATGAATATGTGTTTTTATGGAGCTGGCTTCATTTCCTCATCCTCACGATTGGGTGATTGTGTTTCCTCTCTGGATGAATTAGAGTAGTATATTCGAGATTATATTTCATTAGTTTTATTGCTGCTTGTTAAAGTTTTATTATCCTCTCTGTTTTATATTTCAGACTGGCAACACTTGCCAGCAGTGCTAAATGACTTGATAGATATGAATCATAACATTGTGACCTAGGAATATGCTGTCTGCAAATATAATGGTGTCTTAGAAGTGATGTTTTATAATGCTGCTAAACAAATGCATTCACAGACTAGCGATCTGAAGTTAAGAACTTTAGTTCACATTTTCTAGTTCAAGCATTCAGCATATCTCTTAAGTGGTACCCAATATGCTTTAAATAAAAATATATTCATTTTGGATGATTTTCATTTATTTCAAGGAATTGTTATCTACTATGCGATTATAATGTCTTTCAAACAGCCTGGTGCTTAAAATCTGAAACCACTTGGTACTACCTACTCAATTGAATGAACAGTTGAGTAGGCACAATAGACAGTGATAGCAAAATTGAGGTTGTACTTAACAGAGGACTCAGTAGCAAGCACATATTCTACCATCATTACAGCTGTTATTCCTCTGAACTTGCTATACTGTGGGTTTTTGTTGTTGTTCTGTAAATGCAGATTAAGAATGTAGCCCTCCTAGATATATTTATAGTGATTATTAAGATGTGTGCAATTATTTCCACGATGGGATACATGTTGATTCCATATTTGTATATATTGTGAAATGATCACCACGGTCTAGTTAACGTACTAGAGGATCTTTGTTCCTTCTGTTATTTTATTGTGTTACTTTAACCACAAATCTAAGTTTAATCTGTATTACATAGGCTGGGTTTTAACTTGAGTTACTCTATTTTTCTAGAAAACACCAGGTTGCCTAGAGTAGGAAACTCTTGTGGACATTTTTTTCTCCTGGTGGGGACCTGGCACTGTGCTCTTTCCAGGATGAAAGTCACCCTCGTGAGGAGCACACAGCATTATGCTACTTACACACCACCTTAATTTTCTAGATCCCCCCTCAGACTTCTAGTTCCCTAGTAGTCTTGGAGCAAAGCTCAGATAAATGAATTAAAAAGTTCTCAGAGAAGACAGAAAAAAAAAAAAAAACATTTGGTAAGTGTGGTAAAGAGAGTCTCTTAGAATAGCCAGGGAAGAGAGCTTGCCTCCACTTCTCTGAGCTGAGCTTTGCTCCTTGGAGATACTGAGAACTTGGAAGCCATAGATTTCATTGAAACTTTCATTGAGAATCCTATTCTGGGTTTCATACTGAAAGAAGAGGGGCTGTGGTCAAAATAATCAAAGATTTTTGTTGTTGTGCTTTTCCCAGCAGAAACTGATGCCCGTGGGCAGCCCCTCCCTCAGGCGCCGGCTGGGTTTGAGCTGGGAGCCTGAGCAGGAGTTGCCTCTGGCTGCCCTGAGCGCTACCCTGCAGCAGAAGCCTGCAGATGGCTACACAGAGGCCTGGGGCTGGCGGGCTTGATGGCCCATCCCGCACAGCTTTTTTACATTTGGTGCCTGGAGCATACAGTGGGCCAGTGAGGTGCGAGCTGAATGAGCCAATCATGTTCATCAGCTCATTAGTTAATTATTTGGCACCAGATGGGCTGATTGGTCCTAAAATGGTCCAATCAGTCAATTAGAATTGAAAGTGGTCCCTTCGGGTAGTTATCAGTTAGGTTGGGGCCCCTGAAAGAGAACATAAGGCAAGGCAGGAGCAGGCTTGGGAATCTCCGGAGTCCCATTTTGTTTCCAGCCTCCAAAGAAAGAAGCCTCCAGCAGCCGACCTCCAAAGAGAGAAGCCAAAGAGCTTTGCAGCAACAGGGCAGCTGCACCTGCCTCCCTCTTGCTGTTGCCCCCGCCTGAAAGCGGCACCAGAGGCCCCGGGCCTGGAAGAGCTGCTTGATGCTGGTGCTGGCCAGAGACTCAGCTGTCACTCTGGGGACCTTACACCGCCCTGGGGCTGCTGCCGCTGCTGCTGCCAGGTCCAGTGTGGGTGCTGCCCGTCCGACCAGGCTGTGGCTGCGGGGCCGCCACGGCGTCATCTCAGGGGCCCTGCCTTGGGCGCCTCCGGGTGCGGCGAGTTGGATCTCTACTCCCTGCCCAGAACTCCAGGCCCTTGTTGGCGGGAGGCGCCATCTTGGAGGAGCAGCCTTTTGTTTGGGACTGCTGGAAACTGTGGACACTATCTGGGGTGAGATAGCTACTCACCTGTGGCCTTAGCAATTGTTCATTTCCCCCGTTTGTTAAATAAACCCCATTGTTGTTGTTCCCTGAGCCTGAGTGGTCTTGCAATTATGCGTGCAGGTGAGAACCCACGGACAGTGACCTGTCCTCTGCCGGGCACTGTCCTTTGACCAGCCATGGTTCCCCTACCAACCCCCCGCCCCCATAGCCCTGCCTCATTATCGCTTTACATGCCAATCAAGCATTAATGCTATTTTTCATTTTCTTCTGGCTGTGCCCCAAATGATTGAAAATTCAACACATTTAAACGCAAATTTAAGGTTTTCTCTTATGAGCGTCCCCTGTCAGGCTTCTCCTGGCATTGTTCGCCTGGTCTTCCAGGTGCGTGTTGAAAATAATCCTGTTTTTCAACTTCATTCTCAGCCTAGTCTTTCATTATCAATAATTTCTTCCTTTATGTTTGTCTCAGATCCTGATTTTTGCCGGTGGTATTTCACTCGAGATGCTCCTCCCAATGGGGAAGTCTGTCTCCTCTGTGCAGATCATTTAAGAATAAAAGTAAGTCTCCTGTCTTACAATAGTTTGTTCCTTTTTCTACTGCTCAGGCCTCTCTCCCTTTACATATGTGCTTAGTAATTATTGTATCACCAGTGGGAACTGTGGTGGGGCTTTTTAAGTTTTATCATCTGATGTGTATCTCTACTATATGCCTATTGAGTCCAAGTTATAAGAATTATCATAGTTTCTTCCCCATTACTGTGTATTATCCTTGAATATCCCTTTAAAAGTATGTTAGATTGCTGGGTTCAGAGTAAGTTCCAGAACCTATCAAATTTAATCAAAGAAGCAAAGCTTGTTTGTAGAATGCATGGTAACAGATGCAAGTGATAGTTCAATGAGCAAGAGGCAAAGATGACAGTCATGCTTCTTAAATATTTCTTTGAAGCTCCTCCTGGAAGTGTGGTGCTTCCTGAGTGAATGAAGGTGGCCTAAGGCAGCTGTGTCGAATATAATTGAGGTCTGTTTAATCCTAAAATTTCGGGAAATTCGCCTTATCTCCATGGTATCAGAACTTGGCTTAATATAAAATGTTCTATATTATATGCTAGTTTCACAATTTCTCTTCCTATTTACTCTGTGCCTCCCAAAGCTTGCAACAAAATTGATGGTCCAGGAAGATTTGCCTAATTAATGGCATTTCCCATGCTTTCAAACATATCTTAGCTTGAGATTTCAGAGACTTGCTGATAACAAGGTCAGCACTATGCTGAAAATAAATAGAATATTAATGACTTTTAAGCAACTATAGGGGTTTTTCACTTAAGATTATTCGTATATATTTTCACTGAGTAAGATTATGAATATGATGTACATTATTCACCTCTTAGTTATCTATTATGTGCTCAGATTTAATTATCATTTCAGTATGTATTTCTGAAATATAAGGTCTTTTTAAAATCAGTTTTCTATGAGTTTAATCTTATTTCTGAAAATATCTATATGAACTGAAGGTTTTAATATAATGCTGTTAGCCATCTTTAAAGTAAAACAAGACTTAAATAATTGAAAAAATTTTGAAAAATTTTATAGATATCAATATGCTTACTATTTCATCATTAATTTTCTTTTTTTAATATTGTACTACTATTTTATTGAGGTAATATTGGTTATCAAACATATATGACTTAGGGGTATATATTCACAGCTTCTCAAATGTATATTACTATCACCAAGGCACTGTAATCCTCCAGCATAGTCTTTTGGGAGGGGTCCCCTCGTTGTTCCCTACCTCTATCCATCTATGGTATTCTCAATCTGAAAGTCAGATTTCTAGGGTTGGTTTGTTTTAGTTTTGTCTGTTCCCTTGATTTTTTTCTTTAAATTCCAGCTGCGTGAAATCAGTGGTGTTTGTCTTTCTCTATCAGAATTATTTTTGCTTAGCATAACCCCCTATATTTCATCCATGTCAAAAATTTCAAGGTTTCACCTTTTTTTTTTTTTATAACTGAGTAGTATTCCTTTGTCTATATATACCACATCTTCTTTATCCAGTCATCTGTCCTCAGTCACTTAGGTTATTTCCATAAGTTGGATACTGTTATAGCCAGTGATGCAGTGAACACAGGATTGCATAGATTTCTGGTATTAGTATTTGCATTCTTCAGATACATAGTAATTATTAGATCATATGGTAGTTTTGTTTTTAATCCTGTGAGAAACCTCCAAATTAAGTTTCTCATATAGGGCCTGGACCAGTGTACATTTCCACCAACAGTGTATGAGGTTTCCTTTTTCTTTATGCCTTCAAAACTTGTTTCTAGTCTCTTTGATATGGGTCAATCTCACAGGTGTGAGGATATCTCATTGTGGTTTTGATTTGTATTTCCCTTGTAATCAGAAATAATGAACCCTTTCTTTTTTCATGTGTGTGTTGACCATTTGTAAATCTTCTTAAGAAAATCATCTATTTAGACCTTATGCCTATTGTTTAGACTGGGTTGTTTTTCTTAGATATTAGCCCCTTGTCAGATGTATGGTATACAAGTATTTCCTCCCCACCAAAAGGGTGCCTTTTCCTTTTCTTTTGAAAGTGATTGTTTCTTTTGTTGTGCAGAAGATTTTTAGTTTGATGTTATTCCATTTGTTTAATTTTGCTTTTATTTCCCTCCTGTTGGAGTTGAGTGCCTACAGCCATCATTGAAGCCAATTCAATGGAATGTTTTGTCTGTGTTTTCTTTTATGTACATTCTTCTATGTATGTTTCAGTCTTTTGCATATGGCTATCTAGTTTTCTCAATGCCATTTTTGAAGTGATTTTCATTTTTCTACTGTATGCTTTTGGCTCCTTTGTTGTAAATTAACTATTCATAAAAGCATGGGTTTATTTAGTTGTCAATTCTAGTCCATTGATCCATATGTTAGTGTTTATTATACTATACTGCTTGATTGCTGTAGCTTTGTAGGATAGTTTGATATCTGGGAATGTTAAGTGGGCCTGTGTAATGAATCCCCCAGTTTTTCAAGTTATAGGTTAGAGTGACCCAGAACCACTCATGGGTACTGTTTCCTCCACCATAGGTGGACCAAATATACTTGGTGTTGTGACTACATTCTCCATCCATAACCTACCTGCTCCCTGGACTAATCACTCACCAAATTATCTACTTTTTTATGTCTAGTGCAGACTATGCTATACATCAGCATATAGCATGCCTATTTCTTCTCAGTGGTATATTTTGATTTCCCCCCTTCTCCCATCTTTCCTCCCTTTAAATAAAATAAAAAAGGGGAACATGTGGGTCTGCAATCCTAAGCAGCCTGTTCAGCCACCGTTCTTGTTATGTGAAATTCTGCATTCCTATACAAGTTCAGAACTGCCCAGTTAGTTATAGGAGCCCAGTGCTACAAGGTGACTTTCATGTCAGTCAAGAGCAGAAAGCCTGATCATCCTGGGAAGGGCATGCACTACAAGGTATTACCAGAAATGCCCAGGGAGCCATTGGCTGATGTATAACAAGGGACTCCAGAAGCTCATCACTGGAACACCTTGTTGATCAGATTGAAACTATGGCTGGGATTCTAGGGCTTAATTTCAATCTCAATAGTGAGTCATCAAGCAGATGAGAAGTGCGGGGGTGGTGGTGGTGGGGGGATGGTGGGGGGTGGTGTGGTGTTTGGCTCCTGAAACTATAGATGACAGAGCACATCTTCTAGTTTCACTCCTTCCTTTTCTCTTTGTCCTCCTTCCCCACACAAGTGATGCTGTATGATTATTCTAAGAATAAAAAGGTCAGGATCTTGCTCTTTTAGCAGCATCCTGCATTTTTTTTGAGGGGGGGGTCAGCATTTTTTGCCTATTCATATCTTTGGTGGTTCCATGTAAATTTCAATAATGTTTGCTCTATTTCTTTGAAGAATGCCATTAAAACGTTGATAGGAATGTTTCTATTTGCAAATATGGTTGCAGTTATTTTAGTTATGATCATTGCAAGCAAAATGAAATATTGGTGAAAAGTTAAACAGGTTAAGATGAATAAAACAAAACACTATTAAAAACCACCAATGTTACCTATTCAGGAATCTTATATTAATGATCTGTGCTATCTTAAAATCTATTGATATAATTTATTTATTTATTTATTTTTATTTTATTTATACATACAAGCTGGGGTACAGGCCAGAGGCGTGGGGCGGAGAGAGGGTTCACCAGAGACAGAGTGGGGAGCAGAACAGGCAGATCAGAATTACACTGCTGAGGGGAGCAGCGGGCGAGGCAGGAGAGGTCTGCTGCGCCATGTGGGATTCTCCCTGGCCGGGCATCGAACTCGGGTCGCCGCTGCCGACAGCTCCACAGCACAGCGCTCAACCGCTGCGCCACCGGGGAGGCCCCTATTGATATAATTTAAATGTGATATTCCTGCTTATATTAGACTAACTGCTGGCATTCTGGCAAAATCTTTGACAATTTTCTTTTTTAACATTTAACAGGCAAATTATCCTGCTGGCATGCCTTAAATTCTATTCAGTACACTGTTCTTTTCACAAATATTCATTTTTACCTCTGCATTTAAAGTTATGTGTGAAAAATATTTAAAAATTTTCTGCTCTAAAAATTATTCAAATATATCTAATTATAAGTGACTCCAACTTTCCAGAGTTCGGTAGACTATAACTATAGACTTATTCACATATTATTGAATAGAGACTGCTCCTGTGAAGGTGTGAATCTCATAATTTCAACTTCTGAAAGGTAGACAAAGGTGGACTTTGATATTGATTGGAAGCCCTTCATCCTGCTTTTCCCATCAAATGCTTTAAAGCCATAAAATAAATCTTAAAGTGCGTTCAGTCACTGGGACTAGTAGTTTCCTCAGGTGTGTTTTTTTTTTGCTGCAAATGACCAAAACTAAAAAGTTGTATTTATGAACAACAGCATTTCAGTCATAATTGAGAGAATATTTGTGTTTGGGGAAGTATGGAATTATACCAGTTACCACTATAGTCCCCTACTGCCCACTCCATACATTAATTTCAAGCATGCATTAGTTTATCTGTAGGTTACCTGCTTTGACTAGGATTTGTAACAGCTATACTGTATTTTTCAGATACCTCAAATATTCTAAAATCTGACATAGTTTGACATTAAAAGTTCCCCCATTTTTTACTTGTATGCATCTGTTTTTTTACCTTTTTCAAATGTGTCTCTTTAATAAAGCTTTTTGCTGTATAAACATTTTTTGAAGGTTTATATTGCTTTTCTAAAATCAGTTTAAATATATATCTTATTTAAATATATATATATTAATGGATATGTGTTTAAATACCTTAGAAATTAAAATAAACGGGTTAAAACAACCCATCTCCATCAGCCAATCAATAATTATTGAGCTTCTATCTGGGCTAGCACTGGAGTTGTCTTGATTTACTCTGGACAGGATCCCTGTTCTGGCTGAGCAAATGCTGTAAGAAAATTTCTGTTTCATTGCAGGGCATTTGTCTTTCAAATTCTTCAAAATAGCAAAGAAAAAGCTGAAATAATGAAGTAAAGAACTTTATTTTTAATCTTTATTTAAGCAATTATTGTTTTGCCTAATCCCTGGTAGATTGCATATTTAGAATGGTATTTTCCACTGAGTAAGAATTTTCCAATGAATGAAAATTGTAAAACTGAGAGAATAAGAAGTTAGAAGGTGCTGAAGATCACTATTTGATTTTTCTTAAAGCTTTCACTCATTATAAAGTGTTTTTAACTTCAGTTGGCTCCAAGTATAAAGTTTGCAACTATACATTGTAAAACTGATACCATAAAGGTTTTATTTATCTTAGGGTAAATAGTGAAGTCTGTTTTCCTAACAACTCTGTGACCTCATGGTTTATGGTTTCGTCTTAATATAAGGCAGTAGTCCTCAACATTGACTGCATATTAGAATCACCTGGGGAGCTTTTAAAACACAATTCCCCAGCCATTGTGGATGGTCTTTCTTAATTGGATTGGGAGGAGCCTGGCATCTGTACATATTAAAAGCTCACAAGGTGATTTAATACACAGTTAGGATTGAGAACCACTGATAGAGGAGAAGAAGTTATATGTGAATTATCTGGAAGAATCTCATCCTTGGGCATATTAATATATCTTGTATGCATAGTGACACAGTATATATTTTGAAAAGCTCTCCTAATAATTCTATTCTTGCAATACACTCTTATTAAAAATAAGTCCCTTCATATGTTTGGTTATGCTATATTTGGAGATCTTTGGAAAAATAATGTTGGTGGGAGTTCAGTTTTTTAAGTCACATAAAAATCAGTCAATGTCAGCAAATTATCTTTGTACTTCATGGCATATTAACACTCTTGTTTGATTTGTTACTGTATTTATAACTGAAATTAGGGTCCTTTGGGTTAAAACATAGGACAGATATGTTTGATGGAGAGAACAGTACAACTTGACTTAAACAGTGTTGAACTCTGTCACTAGTGCAGGGGAATTTCTGGGAGGGAAAGAGTCAGCTTCATAACTGTACATAGAGTGAATCCTGTGTCTATATTTTGTAATATTGTCAAAATATTTATGAAGTTCATTCTGTTGGGTCACTAAATAAACCAAGATCTGATTATGGCCAAGTTCAATCACTTTGAGTGATTCAGTTTTTCCTATTGTTTCCAATATCAAATTTGAACTTTTCAAAGATGACTTATATAATAAAGAAATTTGGAGAATGGTTATTCTTTTTTTATATTTTAGATTTGCCTCTTCTGTACAAATTAAGATGTTGGTTAATTTTGTGTGTCATTTTGCCTGGGCCACAGTGGACAGATATTTGGTCAAACAGTATTCTATCTAATTCCAGAAGGTGTGTTTTGAATATTGATATATTGGTGGACTTTGAGTAAAGCTGATTACCCTCCATACCCTTGGTGACTCTCATTCTAGTTAGTTGAAGGCCTTTATTGAAGAAAGCCTGACTTTGCCCAAGCAAGAAGGAATTCTGCTAGCAGATTGCCTCTCCAGTAGTACACTAGTTCTCCAGCTTGCTGGCTCATCCTACAGATTTTGTATTTACCGAGCTTCCACATTTATGTGAGCAAACTCTTCAAAAAATTCTCTTCCTCTTTCCCTCCCTCCCTCCCTTCCTCTCTTTCTCCCTCTTTCTGTATTGTAGCCCCCCCCTTCTCTGTGGGAAATACTTTACAAGACTCCTAATGAATATTTGAAATTGTGTATTGTATTGAATCCTATATATAGCACCTTTTTTCCATACCTATGAAAGATTTAATTTGTAAATTAGGGACAATAGGAGCTAAGCAATAACAACTAATAATATAATAGCTATCTATGCATAATATACTATAGAAAGATATGTGTATGTAGTCTCTTTTTCTCTCTTTCAAAGTATCTTCTTGTATGATAGTATTTTTTGGACTGCACTTGACCTTGGGTTACTGAAACTGGAAAGTAAAACTGGAGGAATACTCTGGGTGTGTGTGTGTGTGTGTGTGTGTGTGTGTGTGTGCATGCGCGTGTGAGCGCATGCATATTGTATTGTTGTTATATATGTTATATGTAATATATCTCCTGTTTCTGTTTACTTTTGGGAGAACTCTGCCTAATAGAGGTCATACTTTAGTTTTTCCTATTGCTAAATAGGTAACATAGTTGCTAGTATTGCTTATCTGCCCTGACTCTGATCACTGGACAAGCAAACATGAGCATTATATGGAACCTCTTAGAAATGCAAACCCTTTGGCTTTATCCCAAATTTACCGACTCATAAACTTTGTGGTGTGGCTAGCAAGCTTTGTTTTAACAAGTGCTCCCTGTGATTCTGATGCACACTAAAGATTAAGAATAGCTTCCCCTATGGAAAACAGTATGAAGGTTTCTCAAAATATGCCACATTTTTCTCAAAATATTAAATATATATAACTTATGAACCAATAATTCCATTCCTAGGTGTCTACCCAAGGAGTACAAAAACACTAATTTGAATGTATGTATACACTCATATATTCATCACAGCACTACTTTTAATAGCCAAATTATAGAAACAACCTAAGTATCCAAAAATGGATGGATTAAGAAGATACATTTTAAGGGCCTCCCTGGTAGGTAGGGGTTGTCTCAGTTCTATCACTGAGATGGGCAGGGAGCTACCCTACATGGCACAGCAGACCTCTCCTTTCTCGCCTGCTGCTCCCCTCAGCAGTGTATTTCAGTAGATCTGCCTATTTCCTCCCCACTCTGTCTCTGGTGAATCTTCTTATGCCATCTCTCTATGCTCCCTGCACTTCTGGCCTACACCCCAGTTCTTGTATGTATAAATATCTAAAAATAAATCTTTTTAAAAAAGTTTTATCCTCACAACAACCTTACAATCCTCTTTTTGCAGTTGAGGCAATTGAATAAGGGCTAAGTAACTTGACAAAAGGCATAGAAAATGGCAGAACAGGAAGCTGAACTCAATCACTCTGACCTGAGAGCTCCAGAGCTTTGAGCTTTATTATTACCTTACCCAACCATGCAAACATTAGTGGATATCATTGAACAAATGCTTTTGTTGCAACTGGCTGATCACTTGAAGTATGTTGGCACTTGCCATCCTTGCTAATTTGCCTCAGTGACCTGAGCCTTTAAAAGTATGAAATATGTACTACAGGCATTACAAGACATTGCTAACCAAAGTCTAGAACATTAAATCACCACTCCTAAAGCATTTAAATGAAAATAGACTCCTGGAAAATACCTCAAACTAGAAAAACAACAATAACAAACTTTGGATGACATGAAAACTGTTTTGTGTGAGGTCCAGAGGAATAAAATGAGCAGGTTTACTTGGTGACCAAGAACTGTCCACTCATTTTATTAGTTTCATCTTGGCCTTGCTTCTTTATTAATAGAGCTGTGTAGTATCATCAATGACGTATTTATGTGGAGATAAACACATCCCCAGTTTCAGGAAGGTTTCAAGTCAGTTGTTGCATTTTGTCTTTTGTGAGTAGTGTTCTATGTGTTGCAAAGAAAAATACTGTATTTGCATTATGTGCCTATTAAATGTTGGGACTTTCTAAATATAATCATTGAAAATAGTTAATATTCACTATGTTAATTATGCCTGAAAACTTTTGGTTTCATTTATCATTTACACATAATTAAATTGGCATTCCGGCCATGGCCGCTAGTTACAGTATCATTTACAGATGTCTCTGACAGGTTTTAATTCAACTTGCCAGTATCAGCGTCTGATTTTTGGGAAGGAAACAAAAAATATAAATCAAAGGAATAGTTGAAGAACAGCTACAATGACTTCTTTGTGGACTTCAGACATCAATCCGATTGATTTTGTGAGTTAACATGATCTCTGTGTTACTTGCGAGTTTTAATACAGTAGTGATTGTTTCATTCCACAATATGGATTTGTCTGAAACATAATTGCAGGCTCTGTGTTGCTGGGTGGTAAAAATGTGCTGAGTTACTCCCTCTCTGTGAAAGGAAAGCTCACAGCCATGAAGCTGGGCATATAGTCTATCAAAGAGAATTCTATGAAGAGAATATCTTTTTAGAGATGCACATTTATATTATGGGTGTAAAACATACACTGAAGCATTCTTAAACACTGTAGAACCTTTGATTTTATATCGATTGCTTTTTTATTATATTAAAGAGAGCTTTTGAAGAAATTGATTTTCTTTGAAAATATATCATTTCTTCAATGACCATTAAGCAGAGGTAGGAATCTATTCTTGGCACTCACACCACAGGAATTCCTATGACAAAGTCTATACCAGAGAAGCAGCTGGCCTATTTCCTATTTAATTGTAAAATTATCAGTTTCAGAATAAAGAATAGCATTGGTGATCTTTTCCTCAATCAAAATCTTAATTTCAACTGCTGTTATTTGCTGACCAGAAAAATCTGTAAGTTATTGTTTTTGTTGTAAACTCAGTGGACCAGTGCCTTTAAAAGTATGAAATATGTAAACAATATAAAAAGTCTAAAATTTCCCCCCAAATAAAAGGAACCCAAGTGAGTATAATATATACAAAATAAATTCATGTTCACAATTGTTTTAGCTGTATTTTGTTAGACCTAACACATTTTCTATGAAATAGGAGTAAATACTACCAGATAAGAGACCACCAACTTGTTTTATATTGTTACTTTAAAAAAATACATAAAAGAACTATATATTTTTTAATATTTATTATTGAGAGATTGAGAGCAAAAGAAAGACTGCTATTTTAGTTTTTAATTTGTGGTAGTCCAGCCACTCATATCTTTAACATTCTTTTATTTATGTAAAGACAGAAATGGACTTGACTTTCTACTCTGTGGTAAATCTTTCTCATTTCTTATTCTTGATTACTATTTAGTAGAAACTGACACAAAAATGATGCTTCTGTACAGTTGCATAAATTTCCTATTGGTTAAGATATTTAATTCTTAGGAAAAGGAAGATGCATATATATCCTGAGGAACTACTTACACTTGACAAAAATAAAGGTTTTCCTAAAAAATTCAATCTCATATTTCTCCACTTTTACTTACTTCATGTCAGAAAAGAGGAAATATTTATTTCTGATATAATTAAATGAAATAGTATATATAAAAGTGCCCTGTAAACATCAACACAATTTTAGAATCTGAGTTATATCTCAGATTACCTACAAATAACTTGAAAAAGCAAGTACCCTATTTGAAAGGACTAGAATATTAATGTAATTGTTCAGCAATGGTTTGAGATAGTGGACAACTTTGAAAGTGATGATAAATTTCCTAAAGAAAATCTCAGCAAATATATTATTTATAGAACTTCATGTTTCTCTCATTTTTTCCTTGTCTCTTTCATGTATTAGCATATTGTACGCACTATCCAATTTAGTTAGTCCACTGAATGCAATAACTCCTAATGATTAACACAAGTTTAAAAAAAAAATTAAATATAGTTTGAATTAAACTGACATTGTCCTTGTAATAAGGGTTTTTTGTATATAGAACAGACAAGACTGATCTGTCGGCTTTACAAATATAAATAAAAGGATAAATATTGTATGCAAAAGAAAAGAATAGTATTTAAGAACTGGTTAAAAATATGAATTCTAGAGCTATTGTGTTTCTATTTAAAGCCCAACTCTCTATTTCATAATCTGTGACAATCAACATTTAATCTCTATGTGCCTCAGTTTTCTTCCCTGTAAATTTAAGTAGCAATGTATTTACCTTATAGAGTGATTGTGAAGATTAAATAAGTTGACACATGTAAAATGTACAAGCCTTAGCAATATTAAAAAAATTAGAGAAGCACTGGCAATCAATGATATGTGTAGTACGTTAGTAGTAACATGGGGAAATGATACGAGATAAATCATGGTGATTTTATGTTGCAATTGGTAGAAGAGTGGGAGAGGAATATGCCCAACTTTTTCTATTAACTATGGAAAAATCTGAAAAGGAAAGAATAAGACTGGGGATATTGATACTGTGGACTGATGAAAGGAACTTTTGGAGAAGAGAATGAAACAAGAATTAGGCATTGAAAACCAGAGACAGATTAATGTGAATTCAAATGAGAAAAAGGTTTTAATTTTAGTCAGGAATGTCATGGGAAGCATCTTAAAATCAATGTAACTCATCAAAAGGAAAAATAAAAATCATATGAAAATATCCTAAGAAAGCATTTGGTAATGTTTGTTATCTAGTTTTTATAAAACCCTTTTGAAAATGAGGCTAGATAGAACATAGCTCAACGAAATAAGACCACATATGAGAAGTCCACAACTAGCATCATTCTCAAAATTGAAAAGCTGTACACTTTTCCACTAAGATCTGGCACAGACAATGATGTCCACGTTTAATGCTGCTATCCAACATAAGATTGAAAGTCATAGCTAGATCAATTAAGCAAAATAAACATAAAAAACTATCCAAATTGGGAAAGGGGAAGTAAAACTACTACTATCCTCAAATGACATGGTAGTATATGTAGAAAAACACTAATGACTCAACTAAAGAAAATAATTGAAACAATAAATTAGTGATAGGAAACAACAGAGTGGCAGGTTACAAAATCAAATACAATAATAATAGGTTGTTTTCCTATATGTAAATACCAAGTCAGAAAAGGAAGAAACTGAGACAGCAATCCTATTTTATAATCACACCAAAAACAATTAACTACTTTGGAGTAAACTTGAAGGAAGTCAAAGAACTATAAAATGATAACTATAAGACATTGCTCAAAGAAATAGAAGACACAAAGAAATGTAAAGATATTTCCTGCTCATGGGTTGGAAGAGTTGGAATTGTCAAATGACCATGCTACCCAAAGTGATATACAGATTCAGTGTAATCCCTATCAAAGTTTCAATGGAATTCTTGAAAGGAATTGAACAAACATTACTGAAATTCATATGGAACCACAAAAGACTCAAATAACCAAAGCAATCCTGACCAAAAAAAAAAAAAAAAAAAAAAAAAAAAAAAAAAAAAAAAAAAAAAAAAAAAAAAAAAAAAAAAAAAAAAAAAAAAAAAAAAAAAAAAAAAAAAAAAAAAAAAAAAAAAAAAAAAAAAAAAAAAAAAAAAAAAAAAAAAAAAAAAAAAAAAAAAAAAAAAAAAAAAAAAAAAAAAAAAAAAAAAAAAAAAA
>PVIJ01022367.1:0-16267 GCA_004024925.1 Scalopus aquaticus
AATAGAAAAGAACACAAGGGACCATGGAGATGGATCACGGGTGAATTGGTGGTGGGCTACCCAAGGGGAATACAAAATGTAAAAGACATAAATAACAATAAAAATATATATTTATAAAAAATAAATAAATAAATAAATAAAACCACCCATGAGGGCATCTCCTCCGGCCCTCCACACACTGGAAAGCAATACCAGAGTCACCCCAAAACAAGCTCATCAAGTCACACTCTTGGAAGACCAACACCATAACAGCCTTGCCCCAGGGCCTGTCCCTTCAGCTGTGGCAAACGAGGCCTCCACAACCTCCCCTGGCTTATTTCTCCAGCCCCGTCCTCCTCCCTCACAGACCTCTCCTCACTCGCCCCAACCACACCCAGCCACGGAGTTCAAGAACACACAAGACATCAAAGCCTTGCGCTCTTCCTCCCTGTCTGACCTCTGCCCGTGCGGCTTCCTCTATCTGTCACGTCTTGCTCTCACCTGACAATGACCAGAGCAGAAGAAAGCCTGAAACTAGGCCATGCCTTTCGCTCCTGAGCAGACAGACACCTGGTCCCCTTCCTCAGGGACAAGCCGCCTAGCCTGACCCACTGTGTCCACCCACGCCCTGCTGGTACTCGGATGTCCCTTATGGGCAGGGGGCTTGTGTGTGGGCAGTGCCCAAGGAGGGGACTCAGGTCAAGCTGAAGCACACACATCACAGTCCCGACCCAGAACTCAACAAACTATGAGCCAGGGGAGAGCGAGCTTCAGAGCTGGCAAGTGGGGCCCTGCTAAGGACATGAGCTAAAAATTCTGAAGCTGCAAATTCCGCAGGGAGGCGCTGCTCTGGGAGGCAGGCCTCAGGCTTTGAAGCCACTTGACTCTTGATTAGCTTAGAGACTCTTCCAGGACCACCTCAAGTGCTTTTAGGGAACCACTAGATTATAAACTCCGTGAGGGCAGAAACTGTGACTGTCACAGCCACATCCTGAAGCACCCCAGTCAGGCTTTGCTGACTGCTACTTCACCGGGGTGACTGCCCGCCATGTCTGAAAGGCTTTATGCAGACTCGGCGTGCTAGGTGACCCCCTCAACAACTGTACAGAGTAAGGACTCGCATTTTAAGAAGTATGCCAAGCACCTAGCAGGCACAAAAGAAATGCTCTTTTCATTCTCAATAAAAGTATTCCACCTTCTGGAATCTCCATGTTTTTACCTTCTCTTATAATTTCTTCTAGTAAAACCTGTTTCTCAAACAAAACCAAATAAAGTATGATAATTTTTCTGGGTTTTTTTTTTTCCCAATTGGGGTGAAGAATTTTAACTAAATGGGAAAAAAATGGGTTTATGAAATCCTCTGAATAACAGCCAAAAAGGAACTTGGTAAGTTTTAAAAATGACTAGTTTTAAGGGCCTCCTTGGTGGCGCAACAGGTTAAGCGCAGTGCTGTGTCACTGTCGACGGTTGTGGTGCGAGTTTGATGCCCAGCCCAGGAGATTACCACAAGGTGTGGCAGGCCTCTCCTGCCTCTCCTGCTCTTCCCCTCAGCAGTGGATTTCAGTCGATCTGCCTGTTCTACTTCCTACTCTGTCTCTGGTGAACCCTCTCACCGCCCCACACCTCTGACCTGCACCCCAGCTTGTATGCAAAAATAAATCTTTAAAAAAAAAATGACTGGTTTTAAAGGTAAATTATAAACCTTTCTTAAAGCCTTTTATGCTTTGTAATTGATAAAAACAGCTATGTAGACGTTAATCCATAGTACTTAAAAACCACAAAGGTAGTAAGAAATACTTTCATTCCAGGTAAGTAACATTTTTCCTTTCCGGCATTACTGGTAAAAATCATGTCACATAAACATTCGATTTTTTAGGTTTTCCTTTTAAAGTCTCAAGGTTTTAAAAAGAAATGAGTGGCTTTATAACAATCTACCCGCAATGCACAGGTCTTCCCAGACTTTGTAAATATGACAGGCAAGGGCAGGAAGAGTAACTGAGCAACTATTATGTGCTGGATCTTTCTATGTGGGCAACAACATTTAACTGCTGGAGAGTCCCCTGTGCAGGTGAAGCACGTCTCAGGGCCTAGGATTAGCAAGGCATTCCGAAGGCCTTATTAGTTAACCCTCCCAGAAGTCCTATGGTTTGGGGAGAGCCCTGCTGAGTGTGACAGATGGGGAACCTCAGGTCCCACAGCTGGCTGGCACTGAGCAGCACAATTTCTTCAAGTTTCGTCCCCAGACCAGGGGCTTCTCCCAAGCGCGTAAGAAATGCACATTCTCAGGCTTGCCCCCAACAAGGAACATCCAGGGCCTGTGCCCAGAGAGCAGTGTGCTAGGGGTCATCCAGCACCACCTCTCCCTCCGGACGCACAGTGTGAGAACTTGCAGGCCTGCTACACCAGTCACTGGGGCTGTCACCACAGAGGAACTAGGGAAGGAAATGGCTCCCCTTCTTCCCAATTTATTCCACCTGCCACTGTCTCACTCTGCCTTCAACCAGCCCTCAGTCCTCTCGTTTCACACAGCCTCAGCAACAGCCCTTCTTCCCACACCGCTACCCACAGATGCAACAAGGCTAAAGCAGCAGCTTCACACAGATCTGCAAAACAGGGGTTGGAGGAGGAAACATCTACTACAGCAGTAGCTTCATAACATTCTTCTGCAGGGGTCCCGCGCCCACATGAGAGGCCAAACTGGGCAACGTTAGCAAAATCTTTACTCAAAGTTGAATTTAGAAAAGCAGGAGAAAAGTGAGAAAGAACTCACACGCATGAGGATAGGTTAAGTTTCCTCCTGGCCTTGAACGAGTTTAAGAAGACAAAGGAAGGGGAGAAAACAAGCCCACAATCAGACTGGTGGGCGCCTGAACCAAAAAAGGAATGAACCGCTGCTGAGCAGCAAAATAAGACTCGCATCTCTTCCTGTGGACGGAGCAGAGGGACAGCTGGGAATGCCCCCTGGCTGCCAGGTGCTCGGCAGAGCACGGGGCCAGCAGTTAATCCACACAGACCTTGGTGCAGGGTTCCAAAGATGCCCAGGGGCCAATGTTCTTTCTCGGTTGAAAAAAGAAGTCAACAGACAAACGAAAATCTGCAAGGACAGTTGTTCTCTGCGCGCAAAGACAAGAACCCTGAATTACAATCCCCACAGAAGAGGAAGCAGTCGGAGGCTCTGGAGGAGAAACACGCAGGAATGAGCAGGAACTGAAGACACACTGCCCCAGACCGCTGTCAATCAAACTGAGCGCCCCGCAGAAACCGTGCGACTCCCCAACCCTGCTGATGGGAACACAGCCCGGCCTCCTCTGCGGACAGCGGCGCTCTTCAGGGGTGTCCAAGTTACAGACCCTGTGACTTGGTGCCTCTGCCTGACAGCTTTCTCAGGTGATGGCGAATTCCAAAGAAGGCAGTAAAACTCTTCAGTCGTACAATCAACAGACTAGAAGTTTAAAATATAAATCTCGCTGTCTCAGGTTCCCTTCCTGTAAGCTAAAAAAAAAAAAATTCCTTCTCCTGACAAAACTCCATCGGTTTGTCAGGCCCGTGAAAGGGGACTAGCACTGGAAGAAGCAGGCAGAGAGCTTTCCAAGTGAACAGCCCACACGCAACACAGAAGCACTAAACCATCTGAGTGGAAATTAAGTTTTTCACCAAGTGTGGGTCTCAAATTCTCCAAGAGGCCCCATCTTCGGGGTCAAGCACGGTGAAGGTTCTGGACCTGGTTCCAGGTCGCCACGCCCTGTGCGGTTTCATCTCTTCGAATCGACAGTGGCCGTCCCTTTTAGGGCATGAATCTCAACCAAGAGAGGTCTCATCTTTGGCTAATCGGACGCTTATAACCACCCAGTCACAGAGCCAAGCTCTTCCCTAAAGCTTTGACTCTATTTAATCAAAAACACTGAGCACCTATCGGAGGCAAACACAGTGAGAGAAGCTGAGGTTCAAACAAGAACAGTCCGGACTCCCTGTCCTCAAGGTGTACAGGGCAAAATGGGGAGAGGAGGATTAAAAAAAGGCAGCGCTCGCTGCAGTGTCTGAGAGACTAAGAGAAAGTCTGTACAGCGGAGGGGGGCGTGAAGGGAGGGACAGAGCCACAGGAAGCTGAAGGTTCAGGAAGTGCTCCCTAGAAACGGGACAGGACACGAATCCTGAAAGATGAGAAGGGAGGGGGCAGTTTGAGAGGTTCACTGTATTTCAGAGGAAAAGGTGCAGAAAGCGTTTTACAAGGTGAAAGGCTGGCACACAGGGCTGGAACTGGCTTATCTGGAGCACCAGTGACTCAGCAGGGGGTCCACAACTAGGGGTTTTAAACTCCCAAATGTTGACCTCAAAATGCTGATTATGCTGTCCAAAACCAGCGACGGAAGCCCACCCACAGCCTCCTTCCAAAACCCGGGGCTCTCATCAGACCCACCTGCACCGTGACCGGCTCCGCCAAGATCTGGCTTCAATTACTCACAAATAAACAAGGAAGGACTCATGAGAAATCCTAAGAGACATAACCACGGTGTCACAAAATGTGATCACTCCCTTAATTGACTCAATTGGAAATTGCTCCCACCACCTGTTAAGACGCAACTAGTCCTGTGTGAATCTTGCTTTTAAAAAGAAGCCACGGATGTGATGTAAAATATAAATAAATAAACAAGATAAAACCAAGATAATGCTAGATATCAATTATACCTCAATAAAGCTAGAAAAACTTTTCAAAAAAATAAAGCCACAGATCTGTCCTTTTGAAGGAACAGCCCACTGATGCCTGTAATTTCCCAGGTGTCTTCACAGGCAGCCGCAGCAGAGCAGCGAACAGCCCGTCACACTGGAGATCTCAGTCTCCCAAACTGTTCAGAAGAAAGGACTTTTACAACTATCCTTTTTCTTCATTTGGTTCATATGTAAACTTTGGGTTACATCACAAGCATCTGAAGGACTTACTAAAAAAATGGCTACTGTGTCACACCAAACACACACGCATTCTGATCCAGCAGGCCTGGGGCAGGACCTGAGATTTTTGCAGTTCAACAAGCTCCTAGTGGTGGGATCTTGCTGTTCGGGGGCCATGCTCCGAAGTCGAAAATCAGGCCAATGACCCCAAGACTGCTGTTATGAGTAAATAGGATCTATCTTAAATCTGAAAAGGGGTTGCAAATGGAACTCTTCAGGGGTAAAGACAACCTCTGACACAGATGTGACATCAGCATCAAGCTTTATGTCACCAGGTTGAGAGTGGGTGGGAGCAAGCACTGCAGAACCGCCTGTGAAAGGATCCTAGCTTGTTTTACACAGACTGAGTTTTGAGTTCAAATCCCTGCTTCATCTCTTCCCTGCTATCGTCCTTCATTTATAATGCAGGTCTCACAGCGTAAGGAGATAACGTGTGTAGGTCAGCTTGCATGATGGGGCTCAGCTAAACAGCAGTCCCCTCCCATTTGCAAGCAAGCAAATGAAAGAGCTGTCAACACAAGTGCAAATGCAGAAGATGCGTGAAGCACAGATAACATCTGCATGCTTTTGCACTGTGTCAAAATAAAGAAGCAGGGTCTCTTAAAATCACCTAGTTTTCATCCATCACCGGTGAAATGTGTGTCACACAGACCCCCTCGTTTAATCATCAATACCACCTCTAAGGCCGATACAGAGGTGGCTCCTTCCCCCAGGTCCTCACTCCTTGATGCTATACAATTCTCCCTGGGCCTCTCATATTAAAATCCCCAGTGGTCTCATCTGTGGTTCTGATCCTTTCAGTCCTTCTATGGGGCAAAATCCGTAAGCTTCAGAAGAGCCTAATCACGGCACATCTTTTACAGCTCTTACCTCACACTCTTACCGATACTTCTTGGCCAATTTTCTCTGGGAGGTAGTTTCATCATGCGATCTGCCCCATCAAAACAACTCCAGCTGCTCTCCATCCATGAGGTAAAACCCTGCATACTCCCCTGTATATCAATGTAGGCAACAGCATTTCTGCAATGCTGGAAATATTCCCTTTCTTCATTGCTAATATGGTAGACACCAGCCGGCCCCGTGCGGCAACTGAGTGCTATGCAATGGAGGAAGTGAACTTTTATTTCATTTTAAACATCCCATGTGACTAAATACTGCACAGAGCAGGTCTACACAATCTCATCTCCAAGTGCTCTCCAATGTGAGCCGTCCTGTCCAGCCCCACAGACCAAGAGGACCCGTCCTCCATGACCCCCCAGGAACACCAGGCTCATGTCTTGCTTCAAAGGTCATTTCCTTTCCTGAAGGCGTCCTCCTCATTTTGGATAGTCTCACTTCTTTCCCTATCAGCTGGTGCTGCCTGTGTACTCTTCTCACCCCTGAGCAGGTTTTGACAGCTGCCATCGAACGCCTCATGCACCCGAGTCCCCAGGAGACAATCTACCCTTCTAAGACCAGGTCGCCCCCTCGCTTCACCAAGAGCTGCCAAATGGCTGAAAAGGGACAGAGCCTTCATTCCATTTTGGTCTTCTGAATCAGCAAAATTTCTCTTGAGTAGCCCCAAATGGAAATTTTAACTCCAACCCCCTCCCCCTCTCCCAGTTATTCAAAGGCTTGGGCAACACCACAGTGAAGCACCCTGTGGACAGGCCCCGCAACAGCCTCGGGCGCTGTGTGCCCTCATCTACTGTGAAAATGCCAAGCAGAGACAAGAAAACGCGACCTGCAAATGTAAAACCTATTAACTGCAAAGCATGTTTCTGGAGAATTATTTAAAAGTCCAACCGAAGGAAACTGAAGTCCTTACTCTAAGACTATCAAAAGCGAGATTAAGGAACACTTGACTTCCTTATTTCCCCTGGCACTAATGACAAAGTGCTGCTGTTTAAATACAGATCTGGCTGGAAAGGGCCACGGGTTGGAGCAGATCTGTCAGACGTGCATTGTTAAGGCGAAGTCAGGTAATTCATTTAAGTGATCAGAAGACCGATAACGCTGTCCCTGTCGGAGCAAAGTACACCCCGCAAAGCCCAGGGAGACGCATGGCCAGGGTACTTCAGCTATGGCGACAGAAACGCCGTTTCCAGGCACCACAATAAAGCGGTGCCAGAGCCAAACAGGTCCTCTTCCTGACCAGGCGGCCACCGAGAACATCAGCGTCACCTAACGGGCCTGGCCCTTCAACACTTTGTGCAATTTTATGCTCATTCAAGAATAAATATTTAATAAAGTAGCACCAGTTTATAGTATATAGATTTCAGACTACAGCGTTAGAGCGGAGGTCTATACATACACACTACATTATGTTCATCGCCAGGCGTCTAGTGTCCGTCCTCAACACACAGCTGATCTCTCACCTGACTCACCCTTCCCCTCATGGTAAATGCTATTTTGTTCTTATTTTGTTTTTGCTTTTGTTCATATGAATGAAATGATGCAGTGTTTGTCTTCTTCCTTCTGACTAATTTCACTTAGCACAGTACCTCTTAGATCCACCCATGTCATTGCAAATGGCAGGATTTCACCTTTTAACGCCCGAGTAGTATTCCACCGTGTCTACACCACATCACCTTTCTCCACGCCTCCATCAATGGGCTCTCAGGCTGTTTCCAATTCACAGCTATTGTGATAATGTCGTGATGAGCATTAAACAAAGAAATGCCGTGTGATGAAGCTACCCCACTTCTGAGCACTTACCTGAAGAATACAAAAAACACTAACTCCCAGAGATTTAAGCACTCCCATGTTTACCACAACAAAAGTAAAACTTTTCAACTGATAAAAAAATGTCAAACTTCTCTCCGAGCACAGCAAGCTCCACGGCAACCTGCCCTCTCACCCTCTGGTCCTGTCTGGACTCTGAGGCCTGTCCCAACCAGCACGCAGGGACCCGGGAATCCACCGCACGGTGTCCAAGTCTCTGCTGGGCTGCATGCGTGAAGTCCAAGAACTCGGTGCGGAAACCATCCCTCCATTTTTTCTCAAGATCTGAATCTGAGTAAAACGGATATGCTCTTCTGATTTCCCGTCTTTGAATGGGAATTTACTTAGTGCCCACCTACATAAGGGAATCTGACTCTCTGCCCACCACAACTGTGTAACCTTAGGGAAGTCAGTTACCCTCTGAACCTCTCTGCCCTGCCTGTAAAGCTGCATTATTAACCGAACCTTACACTGTAGCGGCTGATGCCTGAGGGCCACTACCCGCAGTGCCTTGCAAGATCAGGCCCTCACCAGCCCCTGTCCTCTAGTCCACCTGCTCCTTCTTTGGCGGAGAACAAAGATCACCACCACCACAAGCAACGGCCCCTATTCTAACAGAAGTTATACGCATCAGATACTGTTTTGTCTTGTCCATTTTGAATGAAGAAAGGCATCTGGGGTCAGACAGACTTTCTCATGATGTCCCTCTACGTTTGCGCCTCCACCCAGAGGCAGTTACATGCAGAAACATTCAGCACTGAGGAAAAAGGAGAAAGGAAGGAGTGCATAATAAGCCAGATCTGTTGGGGTTCTGGAAATTTGTTTCGTAATTGTAATGGCTCTTCCCCTTGAAAATCTAATAAGTGTGGGTTTTATCCCAAACATATGGCAGGTAATGAAAATTATTCCATATATAACCTTGGAGCAGAATTTACATCTCACATCTCAGTGCCCCTCTGGTTTCAAGAAGTATTGAATTTGTAGGAGGAAATATGCCCTTTGGCTTCCCTGATGGAGACCCAGAGCTGTGTCATCAAGAGACATCAGTCGTGGGTCATGAAACAAGTTGGTAACTGAAGAATCTGTGAAATACACCCCAACTGGTCCTTCTTCAAATGGAAAGGTGGTTCTTATGGCCAGTTTAGTTAACACGTTACCACCAAAATAAACCTCTCAGCGTTAGCCACAGTCATCTACTCTGAACAGTCACTGCCATGAAGTGCCTAGTGTCCAGTGAAGAATGTGGTTTAAATCCAAAGGCTGCAGGCGCTGCACTTTACACCCAACCACTTCCCTGCCCTGTTTGGGGCTGAGACCTTCCTTTCGCTGGTGGGGCGCTGAGAGTCCCCCATCTTTCCGAGGAAGTGTAGGAACAGAGTTAAAGATGGCTGTTCCTGACTTCCCTCTCTTGAAAGTTATGTTGCACATTTTATTCTGACTTCTTTTTCCACCTGGAAGGATTTCTATCAGTAAGTCAACTATTCTTGAAAGAGTCTACAGCCCACAGAAACATCCAGACCTTTCCTACGAAATCTCCCGAAGAGGCGCCAGCTCCGTGTTCTCCCGGTTTCCCGTTCCTTCCTCCCACTGCATGCAGCCCGCCCACTGCCGGGTGGAGGGATGCTGAACCTCAAGTTCAGGTCAACGAGCCGCCTGCCCTCCCGACACCTGCCCGGGTCTCTCTGGGGCTCCATGTCCTCACTATCCCAGAGGACAGGGCTGGACCGGCCATGCGACCGGGCTGAGTCCAAAGGTGGTGCCCCCTGGAGGGGGTTTGCTGATGAGAATGAATAGCCCCAGGGAAAATGCTAAATTTGCAGTTTGGGGTGGAGAGTCTGATGAGAAATAAAAGGGACTGAAGGAGAAGGGGAAGGCAGGCGTCATAATGTAGGGATAGAGGAATCAGCGGCAGAAAATGTAGCCGCCAAGACTGAGAGTTTGGAAATTAGACGCCAGAAGTTTTTGAGCCGCCGGGATATAATTTCAGATTGAGCATTTTTGGAATCTTTCGTGACTCTGGGACCAGCAACTTTGGAGGCTTTGCAAGTAGCCAAGCGAAAGAAACTGCTCCCAGTTTTGTCTTTATTGCAGCCGAAGGAAGAAGGCAGCGGCCCGAAGCGGGCGCCTTCCTAAAATGCGCGAGTGCAGTCTGTGGGGCCGTCTGGCCGCTGTAGCTGCTGTTTGCAGTATTGCTGGCCTGGTGCGGCACTGGGGCACCATGGCAGTTCCGGGACAATCTCCAGTTGTGTTCTGTGTCGTCCTCGTGAGTTGGAACCTGGCCTACACTCTGGCTGTTGCACGTCTGCAGAAGAAGGAAGATGCCATATTGGAAACGTGGCCTATTGTTTGGAAGAGGAGCGCCACATCAGCAGTGGCCGGAAGACACCACCTTTGTTACTTTTCTGGGACTTAAAGGACTGGACATTGCTTTAAGTAAGGTAAACGGCCATATGTTGACTTCAGTAGTTCTTTGCTTTTCCCTGTATGTTAAATAAATCCCACTGTTGTAGTTCCCTAAACCTGAGTAGTCTTGCAAATGTGCGCGCGGGTGCAGAACCAATATAGTAACCGGTAAGCAACTGGGACACTGCCTTTGGCAATTTTGAAACCCCTTTTGCCTGGTATCAGACTCACTGGACTCTTCTCTAGCCCCGACGCTCCCACAAGGCGCATTCGCCTCCACAGAGCCAGTGGTGGGAGACTCACTCAGCTGCGTTGTCACAACTTTCCCTCCAGAAAAGTCAGGTCACGGAGGGGAAAGGGAGTGGCTTTCCCTGGTGTGCAGCATGTGGGATGAAACCAGGTCTCCTTACTTTTGACACATTCACTGACTGCCTCCTTGCATCCTGTACACTTTTAGCTTGGTCTGGCCAGATCTCTTTTAGAACAAACCTGAGATGAGAACAGAGGCCTCAAACACCCTTTCCTCCTCCTCATTCGGAAGTTTAAAGACCTTGCTTCCTTTTCAGCTGTCCGTGTGGGGGAGGATGTTTGGTGCTGCCAAGGGTCCAGCTGCTGGGCTGCTGGGTCACAGCGCTTCATGTGTGGGGGCAGTTGTAGGGCCGCTCTTGTTTATTTCATAAATGTCAACCTTTGCTTCACATGATCGGTTTTTTCTTTTATCATCTGACAGCATCCCTCATCCCGAGCCCTTCTGGGAAAGGTCTGTGTTTTTATCTTGACAGTGAGAAGGGCTCGAGAGCCAAAGGGCACATGTTCCGTGTTAATAAGAAATATTTGCAGTCACATGGTTTGCTGTAAACAAGTAACTCAGGTCATAAATCTCCAAAGGATTAGAGATAATACTTCAGGACTCCAGAGATGTGAGACTATTTCTAGCATGCCTTTTCAATTCACCGATGACATAAATTAGTTGTCACACAGAATATCTCTCTAAAATACATTGCCATCAGACTCGGTGGTGCTGCACAGGGAGGCCCTCCTAGTATCAAGGACATCGCTTATGAAGAAAAGATACTCATCCAAGATGCTCCCAAATAACTGCTCTGTATTCTGCAATCATCATAGAAAACAGAGGGAAGCAGAGGAAGTGCTTGCAGCTAACAGACTAAGGGCACGAATGTACCATCCTGGATTAAAAACTGGATTGGGGAGGGGGAAGATGCCATAAAGGACCATACCGGATAACGACAGAAACTTGGAGAAGGACTTAGGTAAGAACACTACATCCATGTTTCAATTCCTATTTTTGTTCACTGCACTTGGGTTATGACTGAGAACATCCTAGTTCTTAGGAAATACATGCGGAAATATTTGGGGAAGGGTTGGGGACTATGTCTGCACCTTTCAAACAATTTTTTCAAAAAGTTACACAGAATGATAAGCAAACATAACTAAATGCTCACAGAAGATGAAGCGAAGCGATGTGATATTCTAAGAGCCCCGTAAATTTGAACAATTTTCAAATAAAACATTTAAAATTTTTAAAAACACGTGAAATAGAAAATTAAACTTGCATTTCTTACAAGAAAAAAGAACTGCGCAAGCCTGTCATGCAAAGTGCTGCTAGGAGCTTGGTCCCAGAGCGAGAGGGTCTGGGAAGTCCGCTTCGGGATGAAACCCGGCCCGGGGTACCCTGGGGGGCCCTGCACACCTGCCTCCCGGGGCAAGGTGAGCAGGCAGCACAGCTGTCCAGGGAGTTGCGGGAACCAAAGGACACAAAGTGTGACCGAAGCCAGGAGGAGTGATCCAGCAGGAGCTCACTTGGGAAGAAGAGGTGAAAACCGCACATGAAAGCACTCAGTAAATTCCTATCACGCACGGACTGTTTGGGTTCACGAATGGACAAACAGCAGCAAGTTTTGAAAACAGAATTTCCCCCAATTCGGCCGTGAAGGAACATAAAAACAAAGCAGAATTTCTTTTACAATCATCGTTGATAAATGAGTCCCATGTACTGAAAAACTGCTCAGTTTAAGATCCAATTTATGTCTACAACATGGATCTTAAGGATGACCACAAAGTACTGAAACGATTTCTCCAAAATACCAGCAGCCCAACCCAGGGTCAGCAGCTCCGCCTGAGGAGAAACACCAGCATCCAAAGAGACCCCCCGCCTTGGGGGCTCTGAAGTCCAAGGACACGCAGGTGGGTGCGGGCGGGGCCGGGCACAAGCAAGGCAGCAGGCCCAGGTCCACCAAGCCCGCAGGGCAGGCTCTGCCCGTCCCCTTCCAAGCCTCCCGCCCACCTGCAGACCAGGCCCCGCCCCGACACTCACTGAGCCCCCACCTGAGAATACCAGCCCCCGGGAACAGCACACTGCGCTGAGACTGTCACCGGCTGGCTCCTGGGCACTCAGGTCCCACCTAAATGGCACAGCCCTCAGATGCCTTCCGTGACCACCCAACCTCAAATGGCCCATTTTTTCCTCCCTGATGTTTTCCTACTTGGACGTGGGCTGCCTTCTCCTCACTAGAAAGCAAGTCCCGTGAAGCGCAGGGACCATCTGCTTTGCTCACAGCTAAATCACCAGCACCAAGAACAGAGCTTGGAACAGGCTGGCACCTGAATGAAAGGCTGAATTCCCCAGCACTAACCCAAAATTCACTTCCAATCCTGCCATATGACTGAAATTAAAGAACTCCAGCAATAAAATGTTAAAGGTACAATTGCCAACCCCATGCCTAGCCTAGTCCACTCTTATCTTCTCAAAGCTCATCTATTCTCACGGTCAGAAAGTAGCCATTTCTCTACTCCAAGACCAACTTCCTCGCTCCAGAGAGCCAAGCCCGTCTCTCCAGCTCTCGAGGAAGCACTCACGTGCTCATTAGGAGGCTCTTCCTGCGAGAGACGGCACCGGCCGCCACTTCCATCAAGCATGCTCCAATCTCAGCATATGCTCCTTCACTTCATTTTACTCCCCTCCTAAACAGCCCTCGATCCTGCGGCCTCGTTCAAATATTTCACGCATCTGACACTGTCCTTTTTCATTCCCCCGAAACCATCCTGACAAGGGTATTACTAAACCTGTCAAGTCTCTATCACCATCACCCAACGGAGCTGACACTGCAGTCCTTCTCAATCAATACCTCTGATGATCAATACCTTTCATGGGCAGAACCCTGACCGGGTGGCGTGGCCAACTTATTCCACCCTCCGGGCCAGCAGCATGGCCTCTCAGTCCCTGTCTGTGATTTGGACTCCTCCTCTCATAAAGATCCTGCGATTACACTGGGCCACCAAGATAATAGTATTCCCTTCCTCAAAAACCTTCAATAGCCAAAACCAGACAAAATCATCAGAAGGAAACTATGAACCAATCATTATGTATATACACAAAAATATTCAACAAAACACCAATAAACTCAATCTAGTGACATATCAGAAAGTATTATACATCATAACTAAATGGAAGTTATCTCACGCAAGGTTGGTTTAACATTCAAAACCAATCAATAATATATTATTTTAAGGAAATGAAAGGAAAAACCCACAGGATCATCTCAATAGGTAGAAAAAACACATCTGACAAAATCCAACATTTCCCCAAATAAATGGTCAATAAGCAGATGAAAAGATGCACAAAATCATTAGCCACTAGAGAAATGCAAACCCAAACCAAACAATGAGATATTATTTCACACATACCAACACAGCTACTATTAAAACAAACAAAAAACAGTTAATAACAAGTGTTGGCCAGAATATGGAAAAACAAACCCCCGGTATTGCTCTGGGAGTGTCTAATGGTGTGGCCATTGTGGAAAAGAGTTTGGCAATTTGTCAGTGTTAAACACAGTTACCATACAACCAAACAACTGTATTCTGAAGTATATGGCCCAAAGAAATGAAAATATATGCCTATCTACACACACACACACACACACACACACACACACACACTCGCTACTCCAGCAAGCAGTATTCATAAAACCATGTAAGTGGAAACAACCCAAATGCCTACCAACTGAAGGGGTAAATAAAATGGGATACCTCCTTACAATGGAGTATTGTTCATTAATAAAAAGGAACAAAGTGCCAATGTTTACTCTAGCATGATGCTTAAAATCATTAAGTTAAGTGAAAAAGGCAGTCACAAAAGGTCACCTGTTACATGATTCCATTTATCTGAAATTGCCAGGATGGGTAAAAACAGAAAGTAGCTAAGTAGTTGCCTGGGGGCATGGCAAGTGACTGCCAATATGGTGTGGGGCTTCTTTTTGGGGTGGTGAAAATGCTCTGTAGTTAGACAATAGTTACAATCACACAACTGTGACTATATTAAAAACCCAAAAACCACTGGATGATAACTTTAAATGGGTGAGTTTTATGTTGTGTGATTTACATCTCAACAAAGTTGCTGTATTTAAATTCTTACGGATTCAGTTCAGGAGTAAACTCACTTGTGAACACAATATATTGTCTTCAAGTAGTCTGGAAAGAAAGTCCGTATGTAAGATATCTTCAGAGACACATTTTTCCTGCTGTTACACGTAACATAAAAACCATCCACACAGAGGAGGGATCCTGACTGGGAAAGTTTGTGAATTGTTAACACAGCGTGGATACAGAAAGACACATAAAATGAACAGCAGGTTTCAAATAAGCAACATCAAAGGCTCCTCGGTGGTCACAAAGACCCCCGCCTTTGTTGGCAGTCCACCTCTCCTTGGACTGGCCTGTCACTGCCCCGCAGCACGGGTCAGCTGGGTTAGGTCCACCTAGCCCCGCACTGCCGCCTGGCACCCCTCACCATCCACCTGCCTTTTTCTTGAACACATTCAACCACGTGCGCATTAATCTTCGAGGCCTGACTCCATGCCTGTCCCACCAAAGACATCTCTTTCCAGGCCCGACCCACCCAGCACCCACTGGCCTCTCAGCTCTAACCGGCCATGCCGTTAAGTTAGAGCCTCATCCAAACAGGCACTTTTCTTTTTTTTTTTTAAAGATTTTTTTTTTTTATTTTATTTATACATACAAGCTGGGGTACAGGCCAGAGGCGTGGGGCAGTGAGAGTGTTCACCAGAGACAGAGTGGGGAGCAGAACAGGCAGATCAGAAATACACTGCTGAGGGGAGCAGCAGGCGAGGCAGGAGAGGTCTGCGGAGCCATGTGGGATTCTCCCCGGCCGGGCGTCGAACTCGCATCGCCGCTGCTGACAGCTCCACAGCGCAGCGCTTAACCGCTGCGCCACCGGGGAGGCCCAAACAGGCACTTTTCACCAAGCCAATTCAGCTAATTCATTCTCACAAGACACGCCCCCCCCCCCAAAAAAAAAGAGAGAGAGAGAGAGAGAATCACCTATGGTTTATCTTGTTCAACCTGGATCATTCATTTATCCATTTCATCTACTTTGAATAACTCCCTTACTTTAGGGAGATGGTGTATATGAGCTTCCACCAGTCCTGAAGCAGACAGCACTCTTGCCAAAGACAGGGCGCCACCTAGTCGCAGCACGGGGCACCTCGAGAAGCAGCCCAGCGGCTGCCTGTACAGAAAAGCACCACAGGGGAACAGCCACAGTACTGACTGCCCAGCTCTGCAACAAACTGCTCTGTGTGCATTGTGGGCCCCCCTGCCCCCGGTCACCTTCCAAGTTCCAGGTATTATCTGTTCTTGGTCATCTGGTACTTACTGAATCAAATTCAATTTCTGAAATATACTACGTCAAAAAATTCATGTGTTGGGCCTCCCTGGTGGCGCAGCGGTTGAGCACTGCACTGTGGAGCTGTCGGCAGCGGTGACGCGAGTTCGACGCCCGGCTGGGGAGAGTCCCACATGGCGCGGCAGACCGCTCCTGCCTTGCCCGCTGCTCCCCTCAGCAGTGTATTTCTGATCTGCCTGTTCTGCTCCCCACTCTGTCTCTGGTAAACCTTCTCGCCGCCCCATGCCTCCGGCCTGTACCCCAGCTTAAATAAATAAACCTTAAAAAAAAAATTCATGTGTTACCTTTAAAAGGTTAAGAATTTCTTTGATAGGAAATGCAAATCAAAACCACTATGAGATACCACCTCACACCTGTGAGGATGGCACACATTAAAAATACAGGCAACAACAAATGCTGGAAAGGATGTGGAGAAAAAGGAACTCTTCTACACTGCTGGTGGGAATGTGAACTGGTCCAACCACTATGGAAAGCTGTATGGCGATTCCTCAGACTGCTAAACATGGAGCT
>PVIJ01022368.1:0-16314 GCA_004024925.1 Scalopus aquaticus
GCTCTGGGGGTGGGGGCTGCTGCCTGAGCCACAAGCCCCGCAGGTTCCACCGCCGCAGACACCAGAGCTCTGACAAGTGCAGCCAGCCCTCAGGGGGCTCCAGCTGCTGTGGAGGGGGCTCCAGCTGCTGCGGAGGGGGCTCCAGCTCCAGCTGCTGTGGGGGTGGGAGCAGCCAGTCCTCTGGAGGCTGCTGCTGAAGTGGACCCTGAGCCAAGAAGAGCAGACTTGGAGTCAGCAAATGGTCAGATCCTCCCTGCTCCTCCTGCCTCTGCCCATGGTGCTGAGGTCTGGGCTGGAGCAGAGGTCTGACTCTGGCTCCCTGTGCCCTGGTGTCCTGGAGCCCAAAGCCTCTTCCCCAAAGCACTCACTGACTTCCTTCTCTAGATGCTCCGATTGTGACTGCTCTGAGAACCCCAAAGCTGAGTCCCCCCACTGTTATCCTTTTGCATCCCAATCTGATGTGAGAAATAAAACTAGATGTAACTTCGGCTGCCTTGACTGCTTGCATTCCTCATTATCTTTTTCCTCTTCTATCCTCAACTCCTCTTTCCGAGTCCTCAGTATCTTCAGAAACATAAGACAGAGTTGTGCTGTCAAAGGGTTTACTGAACTCCTACTTGTGAATGTGTCACATAATAACTGGACACATGGGCATTATCCCAGAAAGGAGATGTCCCTGTACAAATATGAAGCTAGAGTGGGAGATTTGTTTACAGGTACAGCCCCCACACAGGCAAGCAGCAGCACAGAAATTGGGAGAATCACAGAAGGTCTTGAAAGTCACTCAGCTGCTGGCCTTGCCCAAACACAAGTGGAGGTCTTGCTGAGGCTTCCTGTAGGTCAGGGTAAGGGGCCTGGAGGTAGGGGCTTGGGGGGAGGGGTGAGAGACAGTCCCTTGATATCTGTTGCTGAGAATGATTAACACGGTGCTTTCTAGATCCATGTCTGTATCTATATTGGTACATCTACTTCTATTCTGTGTCTCTGCCTCTATCTCTATGTGCATATATTTTACACACATAATCTTTTAAATATAAGCAATCTAAGGTAACACGCACATGTGCACACACATACCACCTAGGACATTGGTTCTCTGCCCGTGATTACCTAAGGGACAGGCACTATTGACTCAATCATATCTCATGCCAGAGTCTGTTAAATTCCTGGGACTCTTCTGGAGGGAGGATTTTCTTCTCATCATTACTCCTAGCTCTAAGTTGACTTCAACTAATGAATTTTTTGAGGCCACTTTTCACAATATCACCCTCCAGATATGGAAGGAGCATCTGCTCTGTATCATGTTAACAATTGTCTTTATCTACCTTCCAACCACCTCAAGGACTCTCGTGTGCATGTAGGAGCAGCAGAAACACTGCAGATTCCTAGAGAAGCCCAGACCCTCCTGTTCTGTAAGGTCTTCTCACTCCTGAAGCTGGGGTCACTTGCGCAGGTGCTACCTCCACACATGTCCCAGGCTTGCACCCTCTCACCCTCTCCTCAGCTTTATGCTTCTCATGCACGGTCATCCTCTTCCCATGTTTAAGATTCTAGAAAGCCTGTTCTATTTCTACTGTTCAAGGCAGTGTAGGTTTCCCTTCAGCTCATCTGTAGGCTTATTGTGTCATGAAAATATTGGAAGACTCAGTAGAATAAAAAGCTTTTTGAAATACATTTGCACATTTCCTGGAAAATAGCTGTGATTAAAAAGAATGCAGCCCTCTGTTCTACGGGTGGCTGGATAGTTCATCTGTTTGTGCTCATCAAGTTGCAGAATCTTTACCAGGGATTTTCCTCTCATCATTCTGTGACCTTCATGACACCTTGAGACTAACTTGTATTGATTGCAAAGTTGAGAAAACAGAATGAGAAGGATAGTCTGGTTTCTACAAGATCCACAGCTCATAATTGGCAGGACCAGGTTTTTGCACCAGGTGTGTCCTGTGACAGTGTAAACACACATGTGCAAACACCCAGGCACACCAGGATCTGCCAGGGTGGCTGGGACAGAGTCATTTAGAGGTTTCTGTGAGTCTCACATGAAAGCTGAACAATAAGAACAAGAAATTGGGAGGGAAAATTCCAAGAAGGAGGCGTGAAGAAGGGATAGAAGTGACGCTGATGGTGGGGATGTGCTGGCTCCCTGAAGGAGGCAGGGAGGAGCTGCCAGTCATCACCCGTCACAGGATCCACGTGCCTGGCGGAGGTGAGGTGAGGACTCATGTGAAGGCCTGTGTCACCCGCTGGGCTACGAGCCCAAGGCCAGGATGAAAGGGCCTCCTTAGCATTTTCTACTATAGGATGCAATGAGGTCTCCCCACCCCCACAAATCATTAACCAAATCATGAACAAAGTCTTGCTCAGGTAACACAAGACCATCAAACACAGCACAATCATTATTCTACTGAAGTAGAGCAGAGAGAGAACAAAATCAACCCAAGGTTTGGAGTGATCCTCCCTGTCCAGCAACCCCCAAGTGCAGTTGACCTGCACACCCTGTCATGTTCTATGAAAGTCCCTGTCCTTCCTCTGCAGGACACATGCCCATGGGCTGGCCAGAGCCAGAATGCCTTTGCTCTAGCATCGATGAAGGAGCGCCCACTGAGTTTGGAACAAGGACAGAGTGTCCCAGACGGGGTCATCAGCCTAGCACAGGCTAGGAGGTGACTGGTCCCTTGCTAAGGAAGAGTTCTGGATGGAAGGTCCATTTTATGCCTCTGAATGAAAGAGTAAACACACGCAGCTGCCTGCCCCATACTAGACACTGTCACCTTTTCACCATCTTACGGGTAGGGGGGACACTGTCGATAGTAATCAGGAGTGATTCAAACTGATTAAAGGTTTTTTCTCTGCACTTCAGTCATCCAAGAAAATCAGTTATCTTTGTTTTTCTTTTCAACATTTCTGCAAATTCTTTAAGCATTTATGAATGATGAAGCAGTACTGTTAAACTCTAGAAAAGACATTCAGTTACTATTTTAAATAGCATTCTCTGCAGTTATATTTTTTGCATGGCTAGTGTTACAGATTTTTATGTACTTATCTCTTACGTTCTACCTGTGCTGAATTTTCCTATTCTGAAATGTTACAGCTAACATTCTGTTATTTATCTATTATTTTCTTATTATATGTTTATCTCAAGGATGAGCAACTTTTATGTAAATGTTATGAAAATTTTCAATTTGAATTTTCACCCAATATGAGTGAATCACATGAGTGAAACACCAGAGTCATTATGCTAACTTGCAGCCCTATGACAAAGCTTAAACCTTGCACAAAACCCAGTGAGTACGGTAAGCCTTTTAATGTAGTATATAGTGAATATAAATGATCCTCCTTAAAAGCTGAGTTATTTTTGTTTATTGCTGAGGTAGAATTGACTTTCTTATCTAATTATTGTGGAAATTAGAAGTATTTTTTCTTTTTCAAAAGAATTCATGATTGATAACTTTTCCAAATCTCTTACATTTATAAGATCTGTATGTATATTGTGGATATTACTCCTGTTATTGTTATTTGTAATCTAATTTCCCAATGATGAGATTTCTAAGTTTTATTTCTCAGAGTAGTTTTCAAAGCAGTTTCCCACAAAATTGAGAGGAAGCTATAGAGACTTTCCTGCATAGCTTCCCCTACTGTCAACATGCTTGTCCCAAGTGGCATATTTCTTACAACTGATGGACCTACACGACACAGTGTCACCCAAAATCTGCAGACACTCTGAGGACAGGAGTGTGATGATGGGGTAATCAGCACTTTGGTATCATGTGTAGTAATTCATTGCCCTGAAAAATCCTCTGTGCTCTGTTTATTCATCCCTTCGCACCCCACCCCCTAAACCTGGCACAGCTAATCATTTTACTGTCTCCACAGTGTTGCCTTTTCCAGAGGGTCATATATTAGATTTGAGTGGTCCAGTGTATGGCTCCAGTGATCCAGATTAGCTTCTATCACTTAGTAATACATATCTATGGTTTCTCCATGCTGGCCCATGGCTCAATCGTCAATTTCTTTATAGTCAAATGCCATCCATTGCATGGACCTCACACAGTTCTTTTATCCATTCACCTCCAGGAGGCCTCCAAGATTTGGCACTTGTGGCTAAGATGCTGTTGACATCTGTGGCAGATTTTAATTGGATGGAAGACAGGCAGGCGGAGCTGCATACCTAGGCACCTGGCAGGCAGGGGCCTGGTGGGCGGTGCCGCCTCAGACCATCACGGCCCCCCAAGACTTCTCTGGATGCTCCTGTAATAGCCACACTCCAGTGCAAGACAAATTAGTGATTTTGGACTAGTGGTAGTGGAGGCTGCTAGGACTATCTTGGATCCAGAGAGGAGGAGTGTGGTGAGTGCAAGCAATTGATGGCTGAAAAGAGAGGCAAATATGATGTATTTTGTCAGCTAAAACATACAGATTTATGTCACAACTTAATCTCTCTGAGTATGGGAGCAATTCTCAGAGTTAGGTCACTACGCCTGGGATGACCTGCATTTTATTTCCCAAATGAGCACAACCAAGTCCAAGAGAGCAGAGGATTCCCTCCTGGGTTTCACGTGGATTTAGTCTGACTAACCTGATGAGTTAGGTCAGGTTGGGTCATCTAACAGTCATGGCTGTCCCCAGGGCCACCTTGTCCAACACTGAACACACTGAACGCTGGTATGTGCCCTCCCAGCTCTCCTCCTCCCAGCAGGACTCTTGGATAACCCTATCCCCAAACCACCATGGGGACTGGGCAGAGGTTCTGCTCCTTCCACACCTGCTCTATCCTCTTCGCATCTTAGTGTCCATACGACGTGTTCCGCTCAGAAGTAAGATTTGTTCAAGGGCAGACAACTAGAGACACAGACAGACAGACCCACTCTTGTTACAAAAAGATTAAAGCTCAAGACCCAAGACAACATCTCTATGTTCATTTCTAAAGGTTTGAATTTTTATTTTCACACTGCACCGTATTACAGGTTCCTGGGAATTTAGTTTTCTTGTTGGGAGTTTGACTTCATCGCTTTCACGAAAATCCTGCAAATAGTTTTCTTTGTTTGTTCTAATATTCAGTTGGAAAAACTGGAAAATGATGCAGGTTAAAGGCTTGTCAGATGCCACATAGAAGGGGTGGTCAGGACCAGGTATTTCCTCACCCCTCACATCCAAGTGCAGGTGCCCAGTCACACACGCTTGAGGGGCAGTGGCACAGCAGAGTAGACGGGGTGAGTCCTGGGGGTTAAGTGGTCAATCAGGCTCTGGATCAAGGAACCCTGAGGAAAAGGAGTAGAAGAAGCTGTCTTGATTGAGAAGGAGACTGAGAAGCTCAAGGCTGCATTAGGGAAGAGGGGATGGTGACAAGAGAAACCTGAACCGCAGGCAAAGAAACCACACTGCTGGATGGGAGCTGGGAACAGAATCATTCCATTGACACTGGGGAAGAAAAGGAAATGCTGGGGCAGAAGGTCGAAAGAAAGGAGAGCCTCACGTGACATGCATCCCAGATGGAACATGGTATAATGACAGCAGGGGTGCTCCCACCAAACCCCATGATTGATGTGCCTTGACCCTGCTGGGAGCAGCTGCCCTCAGCCCCATGGAGGAACAGGGAAAAGCGGCCAGTCATCACCTGTCAGAACCAGGTAGGTGGGAAACGAGGAAGGGCCTCTCATGCCCAGACCCTGTCTCACACGCTGGGCAGAGCCCACGGCCAGCATAAAAGGGCTCTGGCCAGAGCCTCTGCACCGCTCCCTCCTGCCCAGCTGAAGGACCTGCCTGCGCCGGTGAGTGTCCTGGGAGCGGGAGCGGGGCTTCTGCTGGGGGACTCAGCCCAGAGCGGGGCAGCAGCGGGCAGGGCCGGGGCAGGGAAGTTGGTGTGTCCGGGAGGAGGGCCAGGAAGCCGGAGGCCAGTTCAGGGAGGGTGTGGAGCCCAGTGGGGACACAGGCAGAGGCGGTGATGGCAGCACCTTTGGGCTTGGAGAACACAAGCTGGACAGCAGTGGCCGGGCTCTCAGGCAGGGACACCGAAGCTCAGCCCCTGCCCCGCTGGTGGTGAGCGGGGAGAGCACCTGGGAGATGCGGCCTGTTCCACTGCCGAGGAGCAGCCTGGGCTTGTACAGGGGACCGGGCACACTTGGGGTCATTATCCCTGTGGCCATGGATGACAAGTCCCATGTTGGCAGCACAGAGCTAGGCTGAGACCACCACACGTCCCGGGGGCTGAGGAAGTAGGATCAGAGAACTGAGGTCTGTACTGAGGTCACAGAGCTCGGGTTCTAAGTTCCAAGTTCCAGGTGAGCAGGACTTAGAGGTTTACCAGTCACTGCTCGTATCTAGTGAATTTAGGCCCAACACACAGACCCTTGCACTGTTGACCATTCAGAATAGTGCCAATCTGGAAATTAGTGAATTGGGTGTTAATAATTGCACGTGTTTAAAGAAATAATGTCCCTTTAGTTGGCATATGACTTAGAGGATTTCAGGGTGGCGGGGCATAGTGCATACAGTTCCATCCTACCTTACATGTCTTTAGAGTCTCAGCCTGTTTTATAGCAATGCTTGCTCCAGTTTACTTCTTGGTAAAATTGACGATTCTTGCCTCTTAACCAGCATATGTTTTTCTCCCAGTCCATGCTGAAAGAGTATGGCAGGCTGTTTAAATTATAAAACTAGTGGAGAGAGTATTTCATGGCAATAAATGTAGCTGAAGGACAGGCACAGTAGGGCCTGTGTGTGCTGGTCTCACTCCTGTTTGTGTCTCCTCAGTTCCTGAACGCCCACTGCCAACATGTCCTGCCAGCAGAGCCAGCAACAGTGCCAGCCCCCTCCCAGGTGCATCCCCAAGTGCACCCCCAAGTGTCCTCAGCAATGCCAGACTCCTAAGTGCCCCCCTAAGTGTCCCCCTAAATGTCCTCCAAAATGCCCTCCAGTGTCTTCCTGCTGTAGCTCTGGGGGTGGGGGCTGCTGCAGCTCTGGGGGTGGCAGCTGCTGCCTGAGCCATCACAGTTCCCAAAGGTCCCAGAGCTACAGACAGCAGAGCTCTGGCTGTTGCAACCAGCCCTCGGGGGGCTCTAGCTGCTGTGGAGGGGGCTCCAGCTCCAGCTGCCGTGGGGGTGGGAGCAGCCAGTCCTCTGGAGGCTGCTGCTGAAATGGACCCTGAGGCAAGAAGAGGAGACTTTAGTCAGCAAATGATCAGGTCCTCCCTGCTCCTCCTGCCTCTGCCCATGGTGCTGAAGTCTGGGCAGGAGCAGAAGTCTGACTCTGAGGCTCCCTGTGCCCTGGTGTCCCCAAGCCCATTCACTGACTTCCTTCTCTAGATGTTCCTATCGTGACAGCTCTGGGAACCCCAAAACTGGGTCCCTCCACTGTTATCCTTTTGCATCCCCAATCTGATGTGAGCAATAAAAGTAGAAATGTAATTTTATCTTGCTTTGACTCTTTGCGTTCCTCATTATCTTTCCTACTCCATCCTCAGTTCCTGCTTCTGAGTCCTCAGTATCTTCAGAAGCATAAAGCAGAGTTGTGCTGTCAAAGGGTTTACTGAACTCATAATTGTGAACCTGCTGCATAATATTGGACAAGTGGGCGTTTTCCCAGAAAGGAGACGATCCTGTACAAATATGGAGCTAGAGGGGGAGACGTGTTTTCAGGTACAGCCCCCACACAGGCAAAGAGCAGCAAGAAATTGGGAGAATCACAGAAGGTCTTGAAAGTCACTCATGCTGGCATTGACCTGACAGGTGGAGGCTGACTGAGGCTTCTTATAGTCCAGGGTAAGGATCCTGGAGGGAGGGGTGGGCAGGGGGGACATGCCCTGGATAGCTGAGTCTGAGACCAATAAACAAGGTGCTTTCTAGATATGTGTCTGTATCAATATTTGTACATCTACTTCTATTCTGTGTCTCTGCCTCTATCTCTATGTGCATATATTTTTATATACATAATCTTTTGAATAGACAGAGACAATTAGAGATTTCTGTGAGTCTCAAATGAAAGCTGAACAACAGGGATACAGGGACTGGAGGAAAAATTCCAAGAAGGAGGTGTAAGGAAGGGACAGAGGCGATGGTGACAGCGGGAAAGTGCAGGATCCCTGAGGGAGGCAGGGAGGAGCTGCCAGTCACCCGCTGTCACAGAACCCATCAGTGTGCGAGAGGTGAGGTGTGGGCCCACATGAAGGCCTTTGTACCTGCTAGGGTAAGAGCCCAAGGCCAGGATAAAGGGCATCATTAATATTTCCCACTACATGATGCCGTGAAGGCTCTCCCACCCTCCAAATCATTAATACCAAAGTAGCAACAAGGTCTTGCTCGAGGCTACGCATTTACGGGAAGTAGTCCCAAATATGGTGTGAGATATAAGTCTATCTACCTCTGTTGTCACCCACTTTTAGAAGAATTTTGAAACTCATCTAGGCTGATGGTGCCTCTCCCAGCACTGTCTGGCAGGACCAGCATCCACATCCCCCTGTCCTTTATCTTGCATGCGAATCACCCCCCAAATGAGATTTTAATATGTCTTTGATGTGCTGCATGAGTCTTATATTTCCGTGCCCACATAACCTCGTATCAGTACAGTTGTGCACAGAGTGAATAGTTAAAATTCACTTACTAGTGTTGGCTTTAGATTTACACATGATTATTTCTTATGATTAAAGCACCCTCATAGGAGACCACACTCTGAGACACACCCAGTAAGGAGATTTACCCACATCACCCTGACATGTGGCTCCATCCCTCCGGGGCAGGACTTTGATGCCCTGCTCAGGTTCCAAAAGTTTAGTGTGGAAGAGTGTGAGGACCTGGACTCCTGGGCCCACACTGCAGGCCTCCAGACTCCAGCTCTCGCTCCAGGAGGATGCTGCTGAGGTGCCCTCTGGCCCAGGCCACTCCCTGCATTTAGGGTGACACCCAAACCTGGATGGGGGGGTGAGTCAGCAGCATCGCTATATCCCGAAGCCTGGAATTTAATCCTCGCTATGATCTCATGCCTGTACTGCCAGTTCAGTATAAACATTTGAGTAACAGACATTGGTTTTTATAAACATTCCAGTTTGTCTGTTGCCTCCCTCTTTTTTTCAAGCAGAGTTACCATGGTGCCAATCTTTGCATCTAACACCTCTGTCCTCTGCATCTTGGTTGGTATCAGAGTTGCAAATAAAAACACAAGACTGAAGAACACTGGAAGGAACAATATTCTACTTATGTAGAGAAGTAACAGAACAAAATCAACTCCAGTTTTGGATGTTGGTACCTGTACAGCAACCCCCGGGGGTCAATTGGCATGCACACACCAGTCATATGGCAGTGGAAGACCCTGCCCTTCCCCCTGAACAATGTAAGCCCCTTAGCATAATGATTCTAGTGATTCACTAATGCAACGTAATTATTGGACTGGATGAATACAAGTTTAAAATGAACATACCATTTTACATAAAAGTTGTTTTGCCTTTACTCAAATGAGATAATAATATAATAATAAAATAATAGCTAAGTAAGACAATATTAGATTAATAGCTCAGAATAGGAGAATTCTGTATAGTTAGAGCAAAAGAGAGAGATACATAAAATTTTACAACATTAACACCACAGAAATATAACTTCAAAGAATGCTATTTAAAATAGTATCTGAATGTCTTTTTCAGAACTTAAGAGTATTGCTTCATCATTTATAACTGCTTAAAGAGTTTGCAGAAATGGAGAAAGGAAAACAAAGATAACTGATTTTCTTGGATGGTTCTGAAGCATCGAGAAAAAAACCCTTAATCAGTGTGAATCACTCCTGTAAGAATCAACAGTGTCTCCTACCCGTAAGATGGTGAAAAGGTGACAGTGTCAAGTGTGGGGCAGGCAGCTGCATGTGTTCAGTCTTTCATTCAGCATCATAAAATAGCCCTTCCATCCAGAACACTTGCTGAGCAAGGGACCGGACGCCACCCAGCCTGTCCTGGGCTGATCACCCAGTGTGAGACTCTCTATCCTTGTTCCAAACTCAGTGAGTGCTCCTCTGTCCCTGTTAGAGCAAGGGAACCCTCTGGCTCTGGCGAGCCCACGGGGTTGTGTCCTGCAGAGGAAGGACAGGGACTTCCACGGAACATGAAAGGATGTGTAGGTCAACTGCACCTGGGGGTTGCTGGACAGGGAGGACCACTCCAAACCTGGGGGTGATTTTGTTCTTTCTCTTCTCTACTTCAGTAGAATGATTATCCATCCACGGTTTGACGGTCTTGTTACCTGAGCAAGACTTTGTTCATGATTTGGTTAATGATTTGTGGGGGTGGGAGAGACCTCAATGCATCCTATAGTAGAAAATGTTAAGGAGGCCCTTTCATCCTGGCCTTGAGCTCGTAGCCCAGCGGGTGACACAGGCCTTCACATGAGTCCTCACCTCACCTCCGCCAGGCACATGGATTCTGTGACGGGTGATGACTGGCAGCTCCTCCCCGCCTCCTTCAGGGAGCCAGCACATCCCCACCATCAGCGTCACCTCTACCCCTTCCTCACTTCTCCGTCTTGGAATTTTTCCTCCAGTCCTGTGTCCCTGTTGTTCAGCTTTCAACTGAGACTCATAGAAACCTCTAAATGTCTCTGTCTGTCCCAGCCACCCTGGCAGATCCTGGTGTGCCTGGGTGTTTGCACATGTGTGTTTACACTGTCACAGGACTCACCTGGTACAGAAACCTGGTGTTGCCAATTATGAGCTGTGGATCTTGCAGAAACCAGACTATCCTTCTCATTCTGTTTCCTCAACTTGGCAATCAATACAAATTAGTCTCAAGGTGTCATGAAGGTCACAGAATCATGGGAGGAAAATCCCTGGTAAAGATTCTGCAACTTGATGAGGACAAACAAACGAACTATCCAGCCACCCATAGAACAGAGGGCTGCATTCTTTTTAATCACAGCTTTTTTCCAGGAAAAGTGCATCTGATTTTCAAAAATCCTTGTATTCAGCTGGGTCTTCCATACATTATGATGAGACAATAATGCTACAGAGGAGACGGAGGGAACCTGGAACTGCCTTGCACATTGGAATGAGAACTTGATTTCTAGAATATTAAACATGAGAAAAGGCCGATTCTCTGCATGAGAAGCATAAAGCTGAGCAGAAGGCAAGAAGGTGCAAGCCTGGGACATATGAGGGGAACCTATGCTGGTGACCCCCAGGTTCAAGAGTGAGAATACCTTATAGAACAGGAGGGCCTGGGCTACTCTAGGAATCTGGAGTATTTCTGCTACTCCAGCATGCATGTGTGCATCCTTGAGGTGGTTGGAAGGTAAAGACAATTGTCAACTTGATACAGAGCAAGTACTCCTTCCATGTCTGGAGGGCGATATTGTGAAAGCAGACTCAAAAATTCACTAGTTGAAAGTAACTTAGAGCTGGGGTAATGATGAGAAGAGTCCCAAGTAATTTAACAGACTCTGGCATGAGAGATGATTGAGTCAATAGTGCGGGTCACTTAGGTCATCACAGGCAGGAGCACCAATGTCATAGGCTGTATGTGTGTGCACATGGGTGTGTTACCTTAGTTTGCTTATATTTAAAAGATTATGTGTGTAAAAATATATGCACATCGAGATAGAGGCAGAGACACATAACAGAAGCAGATGTTCAAATATTGATACAAACACAGATCTGGAAAGCACCTTGTTTATCGGTGTCAGCAACAGATATCGAGGGCATGGCCCCCGCCCGACCCAACCCCTCTCGCCAGTGTTCTCACCCTGGCCTATAGGAAGCCTCAGCCACCTCCACCTGTGTCAGGCAAGGTCATCATCTGAGTGACTTCAAGACCTTCTGCGACCTCCCCAATTTCTGCGCTGCTGTTTGCCTGTGTGGGGGCTGTACCTGTAAACAAATCTCCCACTCTAGCTTCATATTTGTACAGGGACATCTCCTTTCTGTGACAATGCCCATGTGTCCAGTTATTATGTGACACATTCACAAGTAGGAGTTCAGTAAACCCTTTGACAGCACAACTCTGTCTTATGTTTCTGAAGATACTGAGGACTCGGAAAGAGGAGTTGAGGATGGAAGAGGAAAAGATAATGAGGAATGCAAGCAGCCAAGGCAGCCGAAGTTACATCTAGTTTTACTTCTCACATCAGATTGGGATGCAAAAGGATAACAGTGGGGGGACTCAGCTTTGGGGTTCCCAGAGCAGTCACAGTAGGAGCATCTAGAGAAGGAAGTCAGTGAGTGCTTTGGGGAAGAGGCTTTGGGCTCCAGGACACCAGGGCACAGGGAGCCTCTAGTCAGACCTCTGCTCCCACCCAGACCTCAGCACCATGGGCAGAGGCACGAGGAGCAGGGAGGATCTGACCATTTGCTGACTCCAAGTCTGCTCTTCTTGGCTCAGGGGCCACTTCAGCAGCAGCCTCCAGAGGACTGGCTGCTCCCACCCCCGCAGCAGCTGGAGGCCTCAGAGGGCTGGTTGCAACAGCCAGAGCTCTGCTGTCTGTAGCTCTGACACCTTTGGGACCTGTGGTGGCTCAGGCAGCAGCCCCCACCCCCAGAGCTGCAGCAGCCCCCAGCCCCAGAGCTACAGCAGGAAGACACTGGATGGCATTTTGGGGGACACTTAAGGGGACACTTTGGGGGGCACTTAGGAGTCTGGCACTGCTGAGGACACTTGGGGGTGCACTTGGGGATGCACTTGGGAGGGGGCTGGCACTGCTGCTGGCTCTGCTGGCAGGACATGTTGGCAGTGGGCATTCAGGAGCTGAGGAGACACAAACTGGAGTGAGACCAGCACACACAGGCCCTGCTGTGCCTGTCCTTCACCTATACTGAATGCCACGAAATACTATCTGCACTAGTTTTATAGTTCAAGTAGCCTGCCATACACTTCCAGGATGGATTGGCAGAAAGCATATGCTAGTTAGGAGGCAGGAAACTTCACCATTTTTGCAAAGTAGTAAACTGGAGCAAACACTACTATAAAACAGGCTGAGACTTTAAAGACATGTAAGCTAGGATGGAACTGTATGCACTATGCCCCGCCACCCTGAAATCCTCTAACTTATGTGCCAACTAAAGGGATATTATTTATTTAAACAAGTACAATAATCATTCCGTGATGCACTAATTTCTAGATTGGCTTTATTCTGAAAAAGCAACAGTGCAAAGTGTCTATGTGTAGGGCCTCAATTCCCTAGATTCAAGGAGAGGCTGGTAAACCTCTAAGTCCTGCTGACCGGACATGTGATAATTGGAGCCCAAAACTGTGACCTCAGAACAGAACTCAGTTATCTACTCCCACCTCCTCAGCCTGGGCCGCATGGTGGTTCTCAGCCTTGCTCTGTGTTGCCAACATGGGACATGTCATCCATGGCCACGGGGATAATGAGCCCAAGTGAGCCTGGTCCCCTGTGCAAGCCCAGGCCGCTCCTCGGCAGTGGAACAGGCTGCATCTCCCAAGTGCTCTCCCCGCTCACCGCCAGCGGGGCAGGGGCCAAGCCTCAGTGTCCCTGCCTGAGAGTCCCCCACTGCTGACCAGCTTGTTTTCTCCAAGCCCAAAGGTGCTGCCATCACCACCTCTGCCTGTGTCCCCACTGGGCTCCACACCCTCCCTGCACTGGCCTCCGGCTTCCTGGCCCTCCTCCCGGACACACGGACCTCCCTGCCCTGGCCCTTCCCTCTGCCCCACTCTGGGCTGAGTCCCCCAGCAGAAGCCCCGCTCCCGCTCCCAGGACACTCACTGGCGCAGGCAGGTCCTTCAGCTGGGCAGGAGGGAGCGGTGCAGAGGCTCTGGCCAGGGCCCTTTTATGCTGGCCATGGCGCTGCCCCAGCGTGTGAGACAGGGCCTGGGCATGAGAGGCCCTTCCTCACCTCTCCACCCTCCTGAGGCTGTGACAGGTGATATCTGGAAGCTCCTCCCTGTTCCTCCATGGGGCTGAGGGCTGCTGCCCCCAGCAGGGTCAGGGTTCTTCAGTCATGGCTTTGGGTGGGCGCACCCCTGCCATCACTTACACCGTGTTCCATCGGGGATGCTTGTCACGTGGGTCTCTCCTTAAACCCTCTGCCCCAGCACCTCCTTTCTGCCTCCCCAGTGTCATGGAATGATTCTGTACCCAGCTCTCATAGAGCAATGTGGCTTCTTTGCCTGCAGTTCAGGTCACTCCTGCCTCCATCCCCTCTTTTCTAATAGGCCTTGAGCTCTCAGTCTCCCGCTCAACCACGACAGTCTCCTCTCCTCCTGTCCTCAGGGTGCCTTGGGTCCTAGAGCCTGAATTGACCTCTTAACCCCCAGCACTCACCCCATCTACTCTGCTGTGCCACTGCCCATAAGGGGCCTGGCACTTTCATGTGGAACTGGGGGGTAAGCAAATCCCGACCCAGAACCAGCCTTTCTGTGTGGCAAATGACAAGCCTTTAACATGCATCAGTTCCAATTTTTCCAACTGAATAATGGAACAAACAAAGAAATATATTTGCAGGATTTATGTGATAGCTGGAGATAAAACACCCAATAAGAAAGCTGATTTCCCAGGGACAGAAACATGGTACACGCTGAAAATAAAATGTTAAACCTTGAGTAATGAAAGTAGAGATGTTGCCCTGGATCTTTGAACATTGCTTCTTTCCTAACAAGAGTGTGTCTGTCTGTCTGTCTGTCTGTCTTTCTGGTTATCTCGTCCTTCTAGAAGGTCCTGGCAGTGTGAGTACTAAGGTGTGAGAGTGTAGAGCAGGTGGAGGAGGAACAGAACTGTCCTTCTGCACTGTCCCTGTGGGCTGGGGTCCTGCTTGGGGCCAGGGGAGCCGGCAGGGACACAACAGGGTAGAGACAGCCGAGTCCCATGTTCCATGTGGCAAATAAGTAACTAAGGGAAACCCCGGGGCCCCAAGGCCAAAGGCTTTTAAAAGCAGGAGTGTCAGTGTTTCCCGTGACTGTTTCTGCTGCCCCTTCCCAAGCCCCTTTGGTCACACCTGCCCTGGGTTTGCCCCTTGTCTGTGTGCCCGGGTGTACATAGGGAAGGGCGGTTGTGATCTTCTGATTTTTAGGAAATCAATAGAAAGGGTGAGGGTTCAGTGTTGAACAGGTGGCCCTGGAGACAGCCATGACTGTCAGATGATGCAACCTGACCTAAATCATCAGGTTGCATCAAACTAAAGCCACGTGTAGCCCAGGAGGTAACTGTTCACTCTGCGGGACTCGGTTGTGTTTAGACTTGGAAATGAAGCACAGGTGACCGCGGGCTGATTGAACCAAATCTTAGAAAATACTCACATACTCTGATGGATTGAGTGTTTATCGAGACAAGTCCATATGCTTTAGGCTGACAAATATATTCTGTTTATGCTGTGTGTTTGACCATCAGTTATTTGCAAGTACCCAACTCGTCTTCTCTGGATCCTAGAAAGCCTCAGGAAGCCTCATCCACAATTATCTCTAAATCACTAATTCACCTTGCACTGGAGTGTGGCTATTACGGAAGTATCCAGAGCCCCCTGACTGCGTCCCCACCTATGGAATCTGCTTGTCTCAGCCTGTGCTAAACCCACGTCAGAATAGTCGGTGTCCATGGACCTTGGCTGGGACTCACGCCTGGCCCCTGCCGTCCGGGCTGTCCAGCTCTGCCTGCCTGCCCCGTCTTAGGGGACACAGTGCTCAGGCATGATAAGGCCTTGACAGCTTGTCTCATATCCCTTCGCCTCATGAGCTCAAGGCAGAGCTGGACGGGTGTGAGTGAGCTCTCATCATCCCCTTAGCATCCCATTCACCTCACGGTTCCAAATAGCCTTTCCCATGGCTGAGGTAATCCCTGGGAGCTCCCGTGAAGAAGGGCTCAGCGAGGTGTGTGTCCTCCCTGGGCTGCCAGGTCGCCCAACCTCACCTGGGGTGACCCTGTCTCAGGTGTGACTATGGGGCGTGTCAGGACCTGGATTCCTGGGCCCACACTGCATGCCTCCCAGCTCCCAGCTCCTGCTCCAGGAGGATGAGCTGAGGTGCCTCATGTCCAGGCCTCTGCTGCAATCGAAAACACCCAAAGTGTCGTGGACCTGGCTGGGCCGGCTGGTGAGTCAGCCGCATGCTGTGTCCTGAAGCCTGGGGTTTCGCCTGGCGCTCAGCCCCCAGCTGCCAGCTGCCGGTTCAGTGTGAAGGTTCCTGTGTCTCCGTGGGCCTGTGGCACTGGTGAGATCTGGGCATCTGAAGGGAACCACCAGGCGCAGCCCTGTGGTATCGCCCCCACGAGGGCACCGGTTCCTCCCATCCCTCAGGGACGTCCCAGGGCTCTCTCAAGTCCTCCTGGCCCGGCATCCTCTCTGGGCCGGTTCTGAGCCCTCAGGTACACAGTTGCTTACAAATGTCTTCTTTTCCTTAGCATC
>PVIJ01022369.1:0-16313 GCA_004024925.1 Scalopus aquaticus
GAGCCTGCCAGCCCCCTGTGAATCTTCTCTCTCTCTCTCTCTCTCTCTCTCTCTCCCTCCCTCCCTCCCTCCCTCTCTCTCTCCCTCCCTCTCTCTCTCCTACACCGCCCCCCCTGCACCCCAAAATGGTCCTCTGCTCACGCTCTGTTCTCTGCTGCTACGGCTGCTTATAACCGGTCTCTGGCTCAGGTGTGCCCTTTCAGGCACACTCACACCCCGCACTCTACCTATCTATCCCTGTCTCTGCTCCCTCTTGGCACCTGTTCCTTTCCCTCATTCATTCTTCTGTCTAGCTTAGCCTATGGCCCTGTTCTAGATGGCCCATTAATAACCAGAGAAGGGAGTTCAAGGTCGCCACATGGAAGGCAGAAGATACGTTCTCGAGGAAGGAGGCAGGAAAGCACCACAGACCCCCCTCTCCTGCCATCCCCAGACTCTTCTCAATCTCAGTCTTAGTTTCCAACCTTCTCTGCCACCTTCACCCTGGCCATGTCATCCAGAGTGAGAAGCACCCGCTGTGCATCAGTGCCTTCAAATTGGAGCCTCTGCTCCTTTCACTTTCAATTTGGGGGTTGCCTTTGAAACCCTGTTTGTTCTCTCTTTTTTCTCAGCATCTTGTGGGGTGTTTCTCCTAAACCCCAAAATTGTAGAACCTATTGACCTTGGATGATGACTGCTTATCTTTGTAAAATGCTTTCCAGAGTTTCCCATCGTAATTCTATAGAGACTACATATTCTGTATTTTGATTATACCCCAAGATGTTCTCTAATTTGCTGAAACTCAGTATTTGTGTGTTTGTGAATCTGGCTATTAGTGTGCATATAAATAAAGGCAGTGGAAATTTTGGAAGAAACTTTGTTTTGCTTTTATAGACAGATGTCATCTGGCAACACAGAACTCAGTATGGAAATTTGTCATCTGTGCAATGAAAGCCCCTGGCATCTTCCTCCCTAGTCATCCACTAAAAACATAATTTCTTAATTAATTACCATGATCATAGCCCTGTTCTTTTTAATAAATTTCACCTGTTCCCCATCATTTAAATTGAACACCAGTCATCACCCTGACACCCTCAGTCATCCATAATATATGCTCACTTCACTTTTCCTGCCCTGTCTTACCACTATATGACATTTACCTTAGATTTCATCATTTACTCGGCCTGCTTCATAATTTTCACATTAGTTATTCTGTGCCTTTGCTTGTGTGTTCTCCCTAGTCACAAAGTCTTCTGTCAAAATCCTATCCTTCAATACTTGTCTCCAAAATCACCTCCTAGATAAAGCCTTACCTGACATTCACCTGGCTATTCTTTCTTCTTGCTTTGAGCCTCCTTATTACTTTGCTTATTGGGCATGTCCTCTGGCTCTTATTTTCTGGCACTTTGTATGGTGCTTATCATGCAGTTGGCATCCTGTTCCCATGTGCATCTCAGTGCCTTGGCCATAGACCTTGAATAGGATAGAACTAAGAGAGGAGAGCAGGAGAACCATCATATGGGGTATTTCAGAGTAATGACTCCACCTAAGAAGAGCTGGAAGGAAGAAATGGAGGAAAGCCACTAAAGAAAGGGTGGCCAATCGAAGTAAGGCACAGTCCCAATCTCTTTGTGCATTGAGTCCTGGGGTGACTCAGACATCCTGCTGCATTTCCGCTCCTCCTGTCTTCCCATTATTTCCCTCCCTACTGGGAAAATCACTGTTAGGCACGGAAGTCATTGCCTCAACTCTGGCTCGTAGGCATTCAACATTATTTTTCTTCCCTCTTCACAATAAGTCTATTCACACCAAGTATATATTTGTTCTCTCACTGTGACATTACAGGTAATCAATTCATATGGAATGACAAAAGGATGTCTTAAGGCGAACAACAAGCTGCTTCTTGTGGTCAGGGACATAATTTAATTAAGAGAGGGAGTGCTCCAGCTCAGGGTGGGAGGAGACACAAGAAGTTTTCCTTGACTCCTGACTGTCTTGGGGCTCAGTGCTGCTGTGAGCCAGCCTGAGCACAGGCAGGCAGAGGCCCCAGGCATCACCCTGTTTGGAGAAGTGAGATGATGAAAATGCCCAGATACACACTTTCTCTCCCCCCTCCCTTCCAGGATGCATCATGCTTCCACTCTTCAAACATGGGATGGAGGGCTGTCAATCACTTGAGCGGGGTGGGCTTGCAGCGCTGGGTCTCTCCTCTTCATTCTTAGCAAGTATTTTCTTTGGTGTTAAAGAAAGCTCAGGCTTCATTGCTTTTATGCTGTGACCACATAGGTGCTAATTATCTAGCAGTGGTTTTGTTTATGTTATTTAAACCTAATATAAAAAGCTATTAACATGGAAATAAGGTGACTTCCTCCTCTATAGTAGCAACTTTCATTTAGGTGTTCATCATTATATTTCTTCTGTTTTCTCCCCCATATAGGTCTGGTTCAGTGAGAAGATGTTCGAACCGACATTCTGTTTTTATACTGGATATAAAATCCCCGTGTGCAAAACCTTGGACCAGTATTTTGAATACATCCAGTCATTGCCATCCCTAGATAACCCCGAAGTCTTTGGGCTTCACCCTAATGCTGATATCACGTAAGTTCTTAAGTTCTTGCCATTTTTTAATTTGAAGGGGTCATTTGTAACTCATCCTGGGAAAAACTGTGCATTTCATTTTCTCTCTTAATTTCTCTCCTTTCCCTTCTTTTTCTATTACTGTGAAAAATAGTGTCACATTCTGTCTTCCAATTACAACCTAGTCACTTTTTGGCCTGCTCTCACCTCACTAAATCCTGATGCTCCCCAGTTTATAACAATGTTAAAGCTTTAATATATTCATTGATTATTTTTCCTCTGTCATGTCATAAAGCCAGTTGTGCTTACTGGTTGATGCGCTCCGTAGACAGGACTGTAGTTCCCCAGCTTCTTGCCTTTGACCTAAATAAATCCATTAAAAATTATGGTCATAAATAGAACCGAAACAGGCCAAGAGGGTAGAGAGAGAAGGATGGAGAACTGTATTTCTGCTTGAGCCTCTCTTTTGTGGCCTCTTGCCCTTACTCTTCTCCTGCATCCTTCTGTCATTAACTGCCATGGTGGACACAGTGCCGTGAGCACGAGAGCCCAGCACATATGCTGAGCCTGCAGGGAAAGGCTGGGGGTGCCAGCATCATAACGCCCCGACCCTATCCCTGTGGTAAGAGACTATGAGTGAAGAGAGTAGACAAGTGTCTGAATCCCAACCTCTTTTCAAGCTTCCATAAGGAACCATTCTTTGAAGCAGTTTTCACCTCTCATCTCTCTACCTGAAAACAAGACTACCCAACTCCATAGCGATTGACCCAAGGCCCCAGCTACGATTTTCCTTTGGGTCTCTGGCCCATGGCTGGAAGACCACAGTGTTTATGCCCAGGAGACAGTTTTTGGGAACTGGAAGAAACCAAGACACTTTGGGCAAATCAGAAGCTGTAATCACTGAGTAGGGGTGTGGTTTGCCTCTCTCCTAGTCTAGCCCCCAGGGCTGCAGTTTTAACAACCCTGCAGTGGGGTATGGACGGTGGGCATGTGCGTGTCTTATCTTCTGGTCCTCAGCCCTCCCCAGGCTTCCCCAGCTCCCAGGGTGCTCCATTCATCATCCCTGCAACCCGAGCACACACCTCCCCTCTTGCAGGAGGGTTGACCATTTTGCCTCTGCCACCCACAGAGATCCTACCTTCTCCATATCCTCATATCCCCTGTGCTGCTGTCCATCTTCAAATCTTCAAAGAGGTGGGCATGACCCGGCAGCCCCATGAATGGACCCCATGGTGGAAAGGTGATGGCTCTTTGGTGCAGGCTCTGTTGCTTAAAGGAATTATCATAAGTTAGTTGGAGACAGGAAGAAGTGAAGAAATAAAAAAGCATCCTTAGGGACCCATTTGCGAATCAAACATCTGAAAAGAAGAACATAGAGTAGTTTTACATTAGCTGAGTGTGAGTCAGACCATGTCACTGCTCTGCTCAGAACCCCTCTCCGAAGCTGCTGTCTCACACTGAGTCAAGGGCCGACAGTGACCTACAGATGACCTTCAAGACCCGATAATGTTATCTGCCCCCACCGCAGGATATTTGTACTTCCTGGAACATTCTTCCCCCCTAGATATCATTGTGGCTCACCTTTTTACCTCTTCCAGTCTTGGCTTAAATGTCACCTTTTCAATGATATTTGAAAGGTGACATTTTCAACACACAGACAACAAATGACCACACTGAATTCTGTGTTGCCAGAAAAGCAACCTGAAGTCTTTTTCCTGTTTTACCTTTATTTAAAAATCACATGCCACTCCCCAACTGCCAACCCAGACTCTATCTTCCTTGCTTGCTTTGTCCTATAGATCATATCGCCAGCTGATAGGCCTGTTATTTACTTCTTTATTTGCTATTGTGGATCTCCCATCATTACACATGCATTCCTCATTACCTGAAATCTCTGTCTTCACTACTGGCTCCCAGGGCTAGCTGTGCTTGATGTTCAGGAAATATGTGTTCAATGAGTCGGCAATACTCAGTTCTTCTAGATTGTGGAGAATCTAATCAATGGGGCTAACCCACAGAAAGAACAATCTTGAGTTATGGTAGTGGCAGAAAAATAGCCAGTATGTGATAACACACTTGTGAATTTGAAATGGAGGTGGTTTTCATAGGCAGTTTCTGAACCTTGACTTCATACTTGGCAGCAGCCCAAGGAGACCCAAGAGTTTGATCTTAAAGAATCTGACCCTGCCTGGTAGTATAGGCCTTATGAAGGAAAGTATAAACCAAATTTGAAACCATCTCCCCTGACTGGCATGGCTCTGCCTGGGTGACCATTGCCAGAAAAGCAATTAATTGTGATGGAGCCCATGCTGTAGAGAAAAGTGATATTTTTATCTTGAATTATTACAAATCCTCAAAAAAAAAATCGCACGTGTAGTGACTACTATACACCCTCCACCCAGATTCACCAATTGTTAGCATTTTGTTCCATTTGCCTTTTCTCTCTCTGTTTCTGTCTCTACAGCTATATCCATATATAACCACATCTGTGTATGTGTGTGTGTGTGTGTGTGTGTGTGTGTGTGTGTGTGTGTGTAGGCCTTAGTGGACAGAACTAGAAAATACATAAATTTAAAAAACATCATGGTGTTTTAAAAACCATTTTATCATGAACTAATGCTAGTGACTCCAATTCCAGTTGCACACCTCAGGGCTCTTCTTTGTCTCTTCTCATTTCATAATGGTATCCCCTATTTCCCCTAGTGAGAACTCTGGTTCCCAGCAACTGCGCGATATTTACTCATTTGCTCCGAGTTGCTATACCACCAGCAAATGTATCAAAGCCAAGATTTCTTTTCTGTTCTTTTTTGTCCTTAGAATATATCCCACTGAGGTATATAGAATACTATGTTCAAAAGTTACTCAAATTGTCTTTTCTGTATGGTTATATGCTATCAATTTATGTACAGGTGCATTCATTTCTTTTATTTATATTACATTTAAGCATGAACATGGCTCTAAAATCACAACTAGATAATAAGATCTTCGAGAAGTCTTACACCTTCTCAATCACTTCCCCCTTTCTTTATGGGGGAAAGGAATTTCTGGTTTATCGTCCATGTTTCTTTTTGCTCATACCTACATACACCAATACATCTGTACATGCATACATACATACATATTTTTTTTAAGATTTCTTATTAGCTTTATTTTTCTTCTTTTTTTAAGGTTTATTTATTTATGCATACAAGAGCTGGGGTGCAGGCCAGAAGTGTGTGGGGGACTGGCGGGGGGTGAGGGGTGAGAGGATTCATCAGAGACAGAGTAGGAAGTAGAAGAGGCGGATAACTGAAATACACTGCTTAGGGGAGCTGCGGGAGAGACAGGAGAGGTCTGCTGGGTCATGTGGGTTAGCTCCCTGACCAGGGAGCGAACTGGTGCTGCAGTGGCTGCCAGTAGCTTCATAGTGCTGAGACTTAATCCCTTGAGCCACCAGGGAAGCCCACCTTTTTTTCTTTTTTTTTAAAGATTTATTTATTTTTGCATACAAGCTGGAGTATAGGCCAGAGGTGTGGGGAGGTGAGAGGGTTCACCAGAGACAGAGTGGGGAGCAGAACAGGCAGGTCTACAGAAATACACTGCTGAGGGGAGCAGCGGGCCGAGGCAGGAGAGGTCTGCTGCACCACGTGGTTATCTCCCTGGCCCAGCATCGAACTCAAGCCGCAGCAGCCATTATCTCCACAATGCTGTACTTAACCCTTTGCATCATCAGGGAGGCCTCTGCCTTTTTTTCTTATACAAAGTTGCCATTCTCTCTCTATGTACTATTTTGTGGCTTGCCTTTTTCAATTTACCATATAAATCACTGGGTATCCGTGCTTAGTATCTTCTTCATTGTTGTTTTACAGCTGCATGCTACTTGATTGTTTGTGTTTACCACATTTTACTCATTCGTCCTTTTATGGGCATTTAAGTTGTTTCCAGTATGTTTGCTATCCCAAATTATTCTCAATTAGTAATATCATGCTGATGGTTTCTCATGTTGTTGGAAATACATTTCAGGGTCAATTGCTGTGGGTGGGACTGCGCCCCCTAAGGAGATGGCTACAGATGAGGTGCTATTTGCGCTCTAACCCCAGCATCATCAACTGATTGTTGGTGAAGCTTTTGAATTTTTACAATCTGACAAGAAATGGTGTCGTAGCATAGTTTAATTTATGTCGTCTGATTTTGAAGTGAAATTGAACACATTTTCCTTTATTTAAGGGCTACTTGGATGAACAGACTATCTCAGAGACTCTATTTTACCAAAACAGTGTCAGGGTCACACACTGAGTGATGTTAAATTAAAAGCAATAGGTCTCTGTCACAAAGTGGCAGGGTTTTTTTTTGTTGTTTGTTTTTTTGTTTTTAGAGAGGGACAATTGACTGACCTGTAAGACCCGAGGCCCTCCTATCCTGATGTCTCTTCAGTCTAAACTCCCCATTCGGTGTGAGCTGGGGCCTTCCACCTCCACCCCTGCTGCCCTCTCCTTAGGGACCTTGGACTGTTTCTGCTTCCTGGTCAGGCAGTAGGCTCTGTCCTGCAATTCCGCATTAAGTGATTTTTCTCAGTCTCTCAGCTAGCTTTGTCCTGAGTTTGCTCTTTCTCTCCTCTGTGCTCTGAATTACCTGGTAACTATAATCCCAGCCTCACTCTTTCTCCAACCAAGCCAGGCTTCTTGGGAGGGCTGCGCTCCAGCCCCTCGCTGTTTCCCTATCGGCCACTAGGAGGCAGTAAGCAATAGCGGAAGAGGCTTCCCAGCTAAAACTAACCTTGGTCTCCCAAGTTGACCCTCCCCAAGCCAGCAAGGCGTAGCTCTCCAAGTTCTGTGTGAAATGAAAGAAGGAAATAGCACACAAAACAAAAACAAAAACCAGCAGGCAACCATACATAAGAGACATTCTACAGGGAAGGGGGAGGAAGAGGGACCAAAACAAGGGAGAGAAGAGAACAAAGGACTATGGTGATGGTTCACGGATGAATTGGTGGTGGAAAACTTACCGGGAATACACAGTAATGTAAAGGATATAAGCTTAAAAAATAAAATAAGAATTAAAAAAAATAAGTAATCAAAGGTTCCTCTGTCATGTCCGGCCTGGGGGCTGTGGTGATGGAAGAACTGGGAACAGGAGTGCATTTGTGGGGGACTTACAGAGTCCTGTCTGGGAAGTGTTGAGTGGGGAAAGACAGTAAGATGTATCTGAGTAGGGAGAGAAACCTTGTGGACAGGAGCCCGGGTGGTGGGTGACAGGTTCGGTTCGGGTGCACTTGTGCAGAGAGAACAGGTGAAATCACGAAAGGGAGGATCTTCAAGATGCCTTGGCGAAACCTCTCTGAGTGTCTTCAGCTAGAGGAACGTTTATTGACCGACGTGACCTTCCTTAGAATGCTGTTCAAGCATTCTGGCTTCCACAAAGACTCACAGGCTGTGGAGAGTGCCATGGCCCTATCTTCTCTCCGAAGGTAGCATTAATAAATTTGAGAGAAGAGGAGGGAGACTCGGGAAAGAGGACTACAAGTCTCTCTCCTGGGTTCATGCTCAAGAATGCAGAATCCCTGAAATAGAGGAGGGGATTCAAGCAGAATAAATGCTTTCAAACAAGTAAGATCACTCCCAAGCGCTTAGATACCTTGGTGACAGGAACCATAAAAATGCATAATTTATTCACATTTTATTATCTAGATTTATAAGGTACCAAGGACTCGGCAAATTCAACTATTTCAATGTCAAAACAGTTATTTATTTTCACTCTTTTTCTCATTAGCAGTTATGCATATTTTGCTACCTTTTGAAATTTATCAAATGTCTCATTACAACTTTTATATTCATTTCTATGCAGGAAGAATTTAATTGTATTCTTTTTAGTGTTTGCTGATGCTTTTGAGTTTTAGATTTTTTTTAAATTTATGCTCATTGATATTTCATGTGCAAAGCTGTAGATAAATCTAGACCAGTTTGGATATGATAGTGCACTAATATCTCATTAGATAGTTAATTGTTTATTTTGTAGACGGTTTTGTGTTTCAGTTGCCTTGCATTTTTTTTTAATATTTTTTTATTGTTATTTATGTCTTTTACATTTTGTATTCCCCTTGGGTAGCCCACCACCAATTCACCCGTGATCCATCTCCATGGTCCCCTGCCTTGCATTTTTATCACCTGTGACTCTGACACTCCCACCCAACAGAGATGAGCTAGATGAGTTCCCCAAACCACCAAGCTACAACACCAGCATGAGCTTCTTCCCCTATTTACTCCAAAGAGACATTTTCTTCTAGAAGCAACTTGGGACCCAAAAGCTCGTATAGTGTTATATTTCTCATTCTTCATCTCGGAGCATTTATGGGAACTGTTCCTGAAACCCCTTGGGCTTTTGAGTCATATAGAGATATTCACCATTCTCCGATATAGCAGGCTAACTAGGCTTTTGCCTTTCATATCTTTGCAAACATAAAATCACATTGTGGAAAAAGAAACGGAAGTGGTACAGCCCCAGCACTCCATGCCTGATAAAATGAGAGGAGCTGGAGGGCTTGTGTAGATCGAATCCCAAGGCTTTTCCAATCTACTTCCCGACATCCACGTCTCAGGACTGTTTTCAGATCACCTCATAAAAAAATAAAATAAAATCACCCACTGTGAATGTGATTTCTTAGCTGACACCTAGCAGCAGCAGTATCTCCGTCACCCCTCCCTGGAGCGCTGGTGACAGGGCCAGCTCCAGATAAGAGTGGGCAGTTATGTACGCAGTGGCGTGCGATGTTGGTACCCAGTGGTGGGGCAGTGTTCCAAAGATCTAAGCTGAAGGTGAGCCAAGAGAGCTCCTGAGAATCCTGGGATGGGGTTCTCGTCCTGGGGTAGGGTCTTACCCCCATTTTGCTCATAGCTAGAACAAATAGGAAGCATGAACTTGGATTTTCTTAGGGTGAATGACAGTTTACTGTGATTTTCTTCTCTTTCACCTCTAAAGATGTATTTAAAAATGATATTAAAAGTAATTTTCTTTCACCCTCAAATTATATCCTCTGATTCTCTTGCTTTTTAAGAAACATGTACATTTATATAAATAAATAAATAAATACCTACTTCCTTTTGTGTATAGACAGATACCAGGAAGTAGACAAATAGTAATGATAATATACTCTACTTTTACTATAAGAGGGACCATATAATTAAATTTCATGCCCTTTAACTATTAGAGAATTTCTCTCCTTTATACTTTAGGTTTAATAAAATTCAAGTCAATTGGCTTCAGTTCAACAAATAAATATTTATTGAGAACATACTCTCTAGCCAACTTGGGGATGAAAAGATTAGTAAGACACAATCCTCGCCCTTGGAACTCATCATCTATTAGGGAAAACAGATAAATGGTAAATGGTTGTGTAATGCAATATGATGAAGACTAAAATCGATATATATACACCTATGGCTATGAGAACAAAAGCAAAGGAGCAATAAATTCCAGCTTAGGGCTCAAAGTAAGCTAGTGAGACAGGCCACTTCTGAGTTGTGCCTTAAGGTATGTGCAGAGCCTCTGAGGTTGGAGAGGAGGAGTGCGGAGGAAGTGATTGCAGCTCTGGGGGTCAAGAAGGGCAGGGTGCAAGGAAGCAGGAAATTGACCAACTGTAAGGATGTTTATATATATCAAAGCAGGGGCCTCCCTGTGTACTGTCAGCAGCAGCGATGCGAGTTTGACACCTGGCCGGGGAGATTCCCACATGGCGCGGCAGACCTCTCCTGCCTCGCCCACTGCTCCCCTCAGCAGTGTATTTCCGTTGATCTGCCTGTTCTGCTCCCCACTCTGTCTCTAGTGAACCCTCTCGCTGCCCCACACCTCTGGCCTGTACCCCAGCTTGTATGCATAAATAAATATATATATATATATATATATGTGTATGTATCTCAAAGCATCAAATTGTGTACTTAAATATAGACAATTTAAAACACTTCAGCATAAAGAAAAAAAGTAAAGACGCGTATTAGAGCACATAAACAAATGAACCAGGCAAGGTGGGCCATGAAGATGTGTGTGGCAAGTTTGGGGGACCAATGGGCCTACAGTGGGGTGGAGGGGAGGGGATTAAAGAGAGCCTCCCAGTAGTGAGGCTGATGCAAATGCTGAGACTATCTTTTGAAGATTTCAAGTGTCATGCAAAGATTTGGGGAACATTAAAGACACTGGGGATGAAGCTACTAGAAATTCCCAGAGAATGCTAGAAATGATGGAAATAGAAAGTGGGTAGTGACATCAATAGAATGTGGGTAGTGACATCAAGAAGGGTAGTGTCTCTGAAATTTGTAGGTTGGGCACCTGACAAAGGCATCAATGATGTTAAAGAATGTGGAACAAAGAATAGTTCAGGTGAGGGATAGGGAGAATGAAAGCAATGAGCTTGGCTTTGGATATGTTTGATTTAGAAACAGAGAGCTCTTGTTGCTGATGGAAATGTGGAGACATAGAGTTCATGATTAAATCACAGATTTAACATTACTCCCAGACTTGCCTTGTATTTCAGCAAGGGTAACACCTACATCTTCTCTCACATGGAAATTTACCCACTGCTCTGTCATTACTGTGTCAAACTCTAAAATGAGATTGTGGCCTAATATAAATCACATACAAATTTAAATTTCTGAAAACAGTTTTTAATAACATGTGGATCCTTAACTTTTGATGACTTCATTTTGTTGTCACATCAGCTATTTTCGTAAGTTTTCCCCTTCAGAGTTTTTGTATTTTTCTTGTACTTGTTGACCCCAAACAAATAAGCAGCCCATTATTTCACCCATATGATGAGTTTACCTGGAAACAACAGCAAAAAATAGTTAGGAAGTATGACCTCATGGCAAGACAGCCTACACTTCCTCTGAACAAGAGAAGAAACCACTTAGGTAGATTTTAGAGGGTTTGTTGTAAACACAGAGTCAGCTGGAGGAAAGTGCAGTGGTTTCTCATTTGCAGGTCATAACATTCTCCATTGATTGAGCCTCCTTCTTCCTTCTTCTGGAGGAGCAAATCTGTCACTTCTGGTCAGAGCTACAAAGCCTGCTTCTTCTGGCTGGATTCTGTTGTTTGAACTGATTGTATATGCATAAAAACTCTTCTAGCCTTCTGTCCTCATTTAAACAAGGTTTCTGTATATTATTTTCCACATACTTCATATGACTTTAAAAAAATGAGATAGCACGATACTTCAGGAATATGTTGTCTTTTCTGCCATTTTACTAAGATGTTTTTTTTTTCTCTATTCCATTATGCAATTGTGTATTTGGTATGCTTATTTTTTTGACTTTTAAAATAAATGTCTTTGAGAAGACACAAAGAAGTAGAAAGTCATTCCTGATCATAGATTGGAAGAATTAATGTCATTAAAATGGCCGTCTTACCCAAAGCAATATTCAAATTCAGTGAAATCTCTATCAAAGTTTCAGTGGCATCCTTTAAAGAATAAGAGCAAACATTAGCCAAATAGCCAAGGCAATCTTAACAAAAAAGAATAGAAATATCACATGTCCAGATGTCAAACTATTCTATAAAACTATCCTAATTCAAACAATATGGCTTGGAATAAAAAATAGATACACTGATCTATGGAATAGAATTAAGAATTCAGAAATAAACCCATGCTTATACGTATAGTTAATTTAAGACAAAGGCGTCAAGAATATACATTGGAGAAAGGAAAGTCTTCTTAACAAATGGTCATGGGAAAAACTGAACAGCTGCATGCAAAAGAATGAAACTGGGCCACCATTTCACAACATACACAGAAATTAACTCAAAATGTATCAAATACTTTGATGTAAGACATGAAACCATAAAATATATAGACAAAAATAGGCAAAACACATGACATTGACTTCAGAGATGTTTGAGGACTTGACTCCAACAGCAAGGGGAACAAAAGCAAAAATAAACAAATGGGACTACATCAAACTAATGTTTCTACACAGTAAAAGAAATGATCATAAAAATGAAAAGACACCCTACTGAGTGGGAGAGAATATTTGCACATCATCTATCCCACAAGAGGCTAATATCTAAGATCTATAAAGAACTACAACTCAACAACAAGAAAACAACCCAATCAAAAAGTGGGCAGGAGAGCTAAATAGACTTTTCTGTCATAGGCAAGTGAAAAAAATGCTTAGCATCTCTTATCATAAGAGAAATGCAAAGCAAAACCACAATGAGATACCAGTTCATACCTATTACAATAGTCGATCTTGAAAGACCAGAAACAACAAGTGTTGACAAGAATGTGAGAAAAAAAGGAGCTCTTGTACACTATTGGTGGGAATGTAGACTGGTCCAGCCCCTATGGAAAACAGTTTAGCGGTTTCTCAGAATATTAAAAATACATCTATGGTATGATTCAGAAATTCTACTCCTAAGTATCTACTGAAAGAATGCAAAAACACTTATTCTAAAGGATATATGGATGCCTATGTTCATTGCAAGTACTATTTATAATAGCGAAATTATGGAAAAAATATAAGTGCCTAATGACAGATGAATGGATTAAGAAGATGTGGTATATCGACACAGTGGAATACTAAAAGATGAAATTTCAACAGTTGGAGCTACATAGATGGAACTGGAGGGGGTTATGTTAAACCAGCTAAGCCAGAAAGGGACAAATACCAGATGATTTCACTCACATGTGAATTATAGGTAACAAAACAAAGGAATAGATAAAACTGAACCAAAACAAACCCTAAAAATCTAACTGCAGAATTGAGGCTTCCAGAAGGGGGGAGAATGGGGTAAGGAGCAAAAGGGAAGGCAGTGAACTATGGTGGAGGATTGTGGGTGCTTTGTTGGCAGGTGTGGTGTGGCAACTTAGAACTGAAGAGGCATGAACTTGTACCCCTAATCATACGTAGTGTTGTAAAACATTATTATTCTGACCCCCCCAAAAAATTAAATAAGTGCCTTTGGGGATATTATAATAGCCAACATCTGACTACAGGTTGCCCACAAAAAAAAATTAAATTATGTATAAAGTTATACAAAATCAATCTGCGTTGTTTTTTTTTTTTTAAAGATTTATTTATTTATACATACAAGCTGGGGTACAGGCCAGAGGCATGGGGCGGTGAGAGGGTTCACCAGAGACAGAGTGGGGAGCAGAACAGGCAGATCAGAAATACACTGCTGAGGGGAGCAGCGGGCGAGGCAGGAGAGGTCTGCCGCACCATGTGGGATTCTCCCAGGCTGGGCATCGAACTCACATTGCTGCTGCCGACAGCTCCACAGTGCAGCGCCCAACCGCTGCGCCACCAGGGAGGCCCTCAATCTGCGTTTTTAAAAAATCAGTTTTTACATTCCTGTCCCTGATAGTGAAATTCACGTGTTTAAAGGTAATGGCCCAACTCTGGTTGATAGAGACACTTACTGGGTTTGACTCTCATGATAGCTGTATCTGATTGGCAGACTGCTACATAAAGCACAGTGACAGATGCATCTACCTTTGTCAGGACTCTTGAAAAGGATGCAGTGGTTTGCATATGCAGGATTGGTGCGGATGTGGTCTGGTAACTGCTAATCAAATGAAAATGCTGAGAACAGAAGCTTCTCCATTTTTCAGCTTGTCTCCTAAGTAACTAAAGGCCAGGTGTATGGATTCCCTCATTTTACACAAACTGTGGCTATTTCATTAACAAAAAGCTGGATAACCTTAACAACTGCTCCTTAGGATTCTGTTAGTTAGTGGGACCATTTTTTTAAAAGGGTTGCTTAATTTGTACCTAGGGATGAGCAGAGAGGAAGGTGTAATTCTCTGTGCCCTTGTGCTGTGAGCACCAGCAGAATGCCCAGGAAGATGAGTAGGGATTCTTAAGATGTGTTTCAATAACTACATTTGTCACTGACTCATCTTGGGCTTAGCCTCTAGGGGCCTAGTTTTTCTCTATTTTACAAATGAAATAGTACTAGTACTCTTCATTATAAAGACCATGCTTCCTTATTGAGAAAAATCAACAATATAGAAAATAGAAAGCATAAAATGATAATTACAGCAAAAGCTCACCATACAAAAATCCCATTATCAAAATACCCTTCTAGGTTTTTTTTTTTCCCTATGCCTGTACATTCAATATTATCAACAAGAAAATTAGATCATACCGTATGGTTTCTGTGCCATGCTATTTTATTCTAAAAAATCTTGATTTAATAGCCTTGCCTTACCAATGAATACAGGGCTACATCACCATTTTTACTGGCTGTGTAGATTTTTATAGAGCTTGCTAGAATTTATTACAACCACTATAATCAACAGTCTTGCACATATATTTTTGTACACTTATTTGAGTACTTCTTTTTAAAGCTGATTTACTATATACTGGATAGATATAAATATAGTTATAGCTTTGTAAAAAAATATAAAGAATATAAAATGTAACTATAAAATATTTTTAAAGCATTTTTTGCATCATTATTTTCATGTTTTGTTTCTTCCTCCTTTTTGACTTCTGGCGGAATATGAATTTTTGTCCTTCTATTTTATTGTCACTTCTCTCCTGGCATCTCAATATTTTAATCTTTTCTTCTTTCTCACCACAAAATTATATATATAATTATGTTACACCACAATTCCTATTTGCTCACTGACCCATTCTATTTTTACACCTCAAACCTTCTGTCAGAATAATTATCCTCTTTTCTGATTTAATCCTTTAGACTTTCCTTCAGGGAGGCCTATTGTGGATAAACTCTCTTTTTTTTTCTTGCCTGAAAATGTCTGTTTTGCTCTTCTTTTCTAAAAAATAGCTTTGTTGAGGTATAATTTGTCTACTGTCAATTTATTCATTTTTAAGTGGATAAATCAATGATTTTCTGAAAGTTTACAGAGTTATGCAATTATCCACACTACAATTATCTACACAGAGTTATCTATACACTGCAATTATCTACACAGAGTTGTGTAGTTATCCACTTTTAGAACATTTTCATCATCCCCCAAAGAATCCATGTGCCCATTTCATTTGTCATCAGTTCTGACTTCCTGCCCACTTCCACTCCCAGCCACAGCAACCACTAAACTACTTTCTCCTTAAATTTGCCTTTTCTGGACATTTCCTATAATTGGAACCACATACTGTGTGATAATTTGTGTATGTATTCTTTCACTTAGCAAAATGTTTTGGAACTCACCCCGGTTGTAGCAGAGAGAAGTACTTCATTGCTTTTTATTGCCAAATAATATTCCAATATAGAATATACCACATTTTGTTTATCTAGTCACCAGTTGATGGACATTTGGATTGTTTCCACTTTTGAGCTGTTACGAATATTCATGAACAAATCCTAGTGTGGATATGTCTTTTCATTTCTTTTAGATAGGTAACTAGGAACACAATTACTGGATCATATAGCTAATATATCCTTAATATTTTAATAAACTGTACCACTTTACAATGCCCTCCAGAAATGTATGAAGGTTCAAGTTTCTCCAAATCCCTGTCAACACTTATTGTCTGTTTTTCAAAAATTATTAAACCAGTAGTGAGTGTGTTAAGTGGCATCTCATTTTAGCTTTACTTTTCATGTTCTTAATAAGTAGTGAGGTTGATCACTTATAATCAAGGAAATGCAAATCAAAACCACTATGAGATACCACCTCACACCTGAGAGGATGGCACACATTAAAAATACAGGCAACAACAAATGCTGGAAAGGATGTGGAGAAAAAGGAACTCTTCTACACTGCTGGTGGGAATGTGAACTGGTCCAGCCACTATGGAAAGCTGTATGGCGATTCCTCAAAT
>PVIJ01022370.1:0-16313 GCA_004024925.1 Scalopus aquaticus
GATGTCCTAAAAACTGCTGAGATGTGTACTTTTAAATGGGTGAAGTGTGTGGACTGTGAATTCTAGGGAAAATTTTTTTACTGAGCAAAGGTCCCGCAACGGGCGCGCGCCGGGCAGACGGACCACCACGCACCTGGCTCAGGGCTCCCGCTTGACCACACCTCGCAGGTGCAGCTCGCTCTCGGCGGCCACGATGGGCTGCCCGTTCTGCAGGTGGTAGTCGATCAGGTGGCTGATGCTCTCGAACAGCACGTCCTTCGTCCGCACCTGCAGCACCAGAAGCCCCGGCATCAGCACCCCCGAGGGGTCGACAGCCAAAGTGTGCCCTGAAATCCGGCAGCCTCCTGGGGACCAGGACCGCTGGGCCAGAGAACCACAGGCCCTGACCGTAGCGTCAGCCTCAGAAGCCAGAACTAGGAATGGACACAAAACCACCAGGGCTCTGGACACATACTTCCTGCAACCGGTGGAATGGTGGCCCCCCAAAGGCATGTCCCTGGGCCTGGGAACATGACCGTTTGGAAAAGGCCTCTTTGCAGAGGAAATGAAGGTCCTGAGGTCCTGATGTGCGTTCGTCCTGAGTTATCCCGGCAGGCCCTAACCCACTGACTCGCATCCTTACAGGAGAGAAAAACCCCGACACGGAGACACAGGGGAAGGCTGTATGTGAAGAGGGGGCTAGAGGCTGGAGAGATGTCAACAGGTCAGGGAGTATTGGGGACCCAGAACTCGGAGGCAGGCGCAGAACAGATTCTCCACCAGTCTCGGGGGGGAGGCTAAACTTGCAGGCACCTTAATTTCAGACATCTGACCAATCCCTGGGCCCGGGAGAAAATCACTCTCTGATTGTTTCAGGCTGCGCAGTTTGTGGCTGTGTAGCACAGCGGCCCCAGAAATGAATATACCCGAAAATCAGAATCACCAAATGCAAAATCACCTGAGTCCCAGAATGAGGTGGTCTTAGCCTAACCAGGTACTAGAAGCTGGGTGCAGTACAGGCAGACTCTGCCCCAGCTGCAGCAGCTCAGGTGACGCTGGGCTCCCAGGCACAAATCACCAGGGAGCAGGCTTAAATGCACAGTCTGCGCCTGACAGCAAGATCACCTATTTCTACAGCACAGGGGGTGGGGCCTGGGGATCTGCATTTAAGCAGATTTTGCAGAATCTTCTTCGTGGAAGTTCTGAAGCTTTTCCAGGTCTAGGGACTGCTCATCTAATCCCGGGGATCCGTTTAACAGACAGGAGGGCTGGTCTCAGCGCCAGACCAGCAGTTTACACAGGGGAGAGTATGCCCGGCCCCCCCCCACACACACACACACAGGCGAGGAGCATGGTGATACCAGGATGGTCCTGAGGGTTCTTCTGGACAGATAAAAGGGCTTGCTGAACTCTGGGAAGGTTCTAATCCCCTATGCACCTTCTCACCTGGGAAATTACCCGCAAAGTCCAAAGCCCTTGGAGGCTGGAAAATGCATAATAAAGCCCAGAACTCCTTGTAAATTGGAAAATGCTTTTGTAAAGGCTAAAATGCTTTAGGAACTGGAGAATACCAAATTGCCTGACTCAAAGCAACGGTAAAAGGCATTGCTATTTTATGTACTATGGGGAGACGGAAACAAATCCTCCCAAGGTTAGGATGCAAATACGCAATTGATGGTTAAAAAAAAATTCAGATTTCAGAGATGTCAAAAGGAGAGCAAAGAAACATCTGTATCAGAGGCAATTCAGTAGACCCTAAAAATGCTCATAAATTGAAACATGAACCCTAAAGAACATTCGACCAAAAATACCACATTCATCACTCAAAATTATCACTATTTTTAAGATGAATTCGTGAAAACAGAATGTGAAAAACAGGCAGCTTACAACTGATAAAATGGGGTACTTTGGAAACCCTGAAAGGCCTTGACATTGGAAATGTTTTTGTAACACCCAGAGTGTTTTACAGACTGGGAAACCCTTTGTAAACCCTCAGATTCTTAAACTGCAAAATATTTTGTGATTGTAAAGTCCTTGGGCGGAAAAATGAACAGAATGTGGAAACAGCGCTTTTTAATCCGGAAAGCACTTTCTACACCTGAAGGGCTCTAAGAAGGTCCCTGGGTCGCGAGCAGAGGGGAGCTACCCCCTTCCCCTGCTCCCCTCCTCCCTCCCCTCCCCCCTCCTCCCCTCCCCCCTCCTCCCCTCCCCCCTCGTGTCCCTCTCTACCTGGGCCGCATTCTCATCGACCCCTCCCCTCCCTGGCTCCTCCCAGCCCTGCCCGCCCCCTTACCACGCCCTCGGGGTCCACGAGCAGCAGGTGCTTGGGCTGCCCCGAGTGCATGCCCGTGAGCACGTACTGCCCTGGGTTGGTGACGCTGTCGCGCACAAGAAAATCCCCGTCGGCTCGCAGCAGCTTCTCGGCCGCCCGACGGCTCATCTGCCCGTGGTACCAAGGCTCCTGCCGCAGCTGCTCCTCCGTGGGGGCGACGGGGGCTCGGCGGGTGGGGGGGCTGGGCCACTGGTCCTCCAGGGGAGGCGGTGCTGCCGCCGTCCCAGCCGCCAGGGAGCACTCGTGCAGCCTCAGGGCGTCCTCGAAGGGGCCTGTGAAGCCGACAGGCGGGTGGGAAGCAGGGGGGCGGGGTGCACACGGGGTGGGGGGGAGGAGGGGAAGGAAGGGGCGCCTGGGCGGTGCGGCCGCCCCCTTGGAACTGGACAGCAGGGCCTGAGCGGCCACCGGACCTCAGCCTGTGCTTTACCGGGGTCTCGCCATTGCAGCGTGGGCCGCGTGCTGCGTGTGCTGTGCGCGTGCTGCGCGTGCTGTGTGTGTGCTGTGCGTGTGCTGACCATGTTGAGCATATGCTGGCCGTGTCCACTCATCCCCCTTTTTCCTGCTTCTGCTGCTTCATCCGCCTGGGCTGACGCGGGTGAAGGCCAGAGTGCCGCGTGTCCCCTCTGCGTGTGCACATCTCCTTGTCTTACGCCGGCTCCCTCCCAGCTCGTGGGCCTCCCTTTCTATTACCCGGGGGTGGGCAGTGGGCAGTACCCGCACCCCCAGCCGCCATCTCGGCAGGCAGCAGGGACCCCTTTACAGACTCTAAATAGCTTCTGGCTGGCAGAGGTTGTCCAAGGCGCCCAACAGGTGTCCGTGGGCCACTGGACAAACCACTCACCTGAGCCCCTTCATTGTAAAATGGGGGTGTGGAGCAGCACAGTTCAGACACCCTGGGGTGTGGAGCCCCCATAGAAAGGAACTGTGCTACCCCCCAGGAAACCGGAGTGTCCCACACAGAGAGGCACCCCGCCTCTCCGTCAGACTAGGGCACCCCATCGGCAACATCTGCCCCCTCCCCCGCCCATCAACTCGGGAAGGGGCGGGGCCGACCTCAGAGCAGGCTGGGCAGGGTGTGGCCACGCCCACCGGCCGCGCCTCTACCTACGCATGTCAAACAGGTCCTTCTTGGGGCTCTCCGCCCGCTGCAGAGGCTCCGGGGTGTCCAGACCCTGTGTGTTGACGTACAGGTGGTCCTCGTAGTCTTGGGGGCCTCCAGCATCCGCCTGCACGTAGCCGTCCCCAAGTGGACCTGGCGGGGACAGCAGGCGGGGCGGGTTAGCAGGGGACCCAGGGGAGGGCTCACAGGGAAGGAGGCGGCCCAGCGGGCAAGGCCCTACCTGGAGCCTCACCCACACCTGGATCCCTCCAGGAAGGAAGTTACCTGCCCATCTGCACAGCCGTCGGGAGTGAAAACCCCCGGAAATGCCCAAGCAGGGGCGGTGGGGCCTCAGATGCCCATGTCCAGGGAGGGGTCAGTGCCCGCCCAGCGCGGCCATCGGACAGAAGGGGGTCCAGAATGCTCTAGCTTCAACAGAAGGCAGAAGCCCCAATGTTTGTATCAAATCTCAATATTAAAAAATAATAATTAAACTGCTCTCCCTATAATTATGTTATCAACATGACGCATACGTCATTTGCTTCTGTTTGTGATCTATTTTAAGATTTCCTTTTCTTTCATTTTCAGATTTTACTTCTGAATGTGTAAAGCATTGCATGGTTCAAAAGCCACAACTACGCGAAAGGCAGGAAGCGTCTCCCAGGTGCTCCAGTCTGTGCTGTGGGGGAGAGGCGGCGGGGTCCCCACCACGCCTGCCCCTGGAGCCCCGTCTCGCCCCCAGTCAGGGTGTGCTGACCCCGTGGGTGAGAAGTGGCAACGTGGGGTAATTTAACTTCCAGTTCTCTCATTTTAAGCACGTCGTACATCTTTTCCTAAGTCAAAGGGCATTCGTGTATCTCTTTCTCAGAACTATCCATTTCCGAATGTCTGGTTTTTTTGCTTGTTTTTAAGATTTATTTTTATTTACTTATGCATACAAGAACTGGGGTGAAGGCCAGAGGGGAGGGGGGTGAGAGGATCCACCAGAGACAGAGTGGGGAGCAGAATAGGCAGATCTACTGAAATCCACTGCTGAGGGGAGCAGCGGGGGAGTCAGGAGAGGTCTGCTGTGCCCTGTGGGAAGCTCCCTGGCCGGGGATCAAACTCAGGCATAGTGGCTGGTGATAGCCTCGTAGTGCTGAGACTTAACCCCTGTGGCCCCAGGGAGGCCCTGAATGTCTCAGTTTTGTGAGACATTCCCAGAATGTGACAGGGAAATAATGATCTTTTAATACATTGCGTGGCCAAAGCCAGCCCAACTTGCAGAAGCCATGTGCTAAGCCTGCCCTGGCCGGGTGATACAGACAGGGGGGTCCAGCCCAGGCTTCCCACTGCCCAGAGATGGCACAGATTCTCCCCGCCTGCTAGTGAAATGTCCAGATTATTTGGGAGGATCTAAAAACAGCCATCACAGATGTTTGCAAGGCTGTGGGGGACAGACAATCACAGGGGCTGGTGGGTGACGCAGCATGCGTGGGGGGCGCGTTTCAGCTGCCTCCAGTGATGTGGTGAGGGCTGCCTTCGCTCTCAGCACTTCCACGACTCGGCTTCCACAGGAGGGCACGTGGTGGCGCAGGGCGCACCTGCCACCGTGCATAGAAGAGGGGAGGCAGAAAGACACTGCGGGGTGCCAGGGCTGAGCGCAGGCTTGGAGCTGGAGGCAAGGGGACTTCAGTCTTCGCGATCACCTTTTACTATGTACAACAGGAGGCGTGCTCAGGGAAAGAAAACTCAGCCACTCTGTTAAAATAATAGTGCACAGGGGCCTCCCTAACCTATGGATTAAGTCTTAGCGCCATTACTGCTGCGGCCTGAGTTCGATCCCTGAGTTCGATCCCGGCCAGGGAGCTGACCCACATGGCGCAGCAGACCTCTCCTGTCTCCCCGCTGCTCCCCTCAGCAGTGTGTTTCAGTAGCTCTGCCTGTTCTGCCCCCCACTCTGTCTCTGGTGAATCCTCTCACCCCCCTCCCCCCGCACCTCTGGCCTGCACCCAGTTCTTCTATGCAAAAATAAATTTAAAATCTCTAAATAAATAAAGAGCACAGGGCTGCTTAGGGAGTGGCACGATGGAGCCGGATGAAGGCGCTGGGCCCGCCTCCTCTGTGTGCTCACAGCGGGGGGGCTGAGACCCCCATGCACCCCCCGGAGTGCATGCGGGTGGGCAACCAGGACAGAGCGGCGCTGCTGGGGAACCCCGGGAGCAGGGCGCAGAGAGACGATTACTGGCTTGAGCCTAAGGCTCTCATTATAGAGCTGGAGAGTGCCCAGTGGGGAAAAGCAGGTTGGACCACCTGGTCTCCTCCTGGAAGAGGCCACTATTCCAAGCCGAGGATATTCGAAACACCTGTATGCCCCACCCCGAGATTTGGATTCCGGGTTAAAACCAAGGAACAAAGAACACTTGCATGAAGCAGAATTTAAGCACCTGTTAAGGAGAGCAAACACTCCAGGGTGAGGTTCTGCGCTGGAAAAGAGGATAGCTCCCAGCCCGTAACCCCACATCAGCTATAATGTGACCCCTGTGCTGACCTCGTGCTCAGAAACAGCCTCAGTGCAAGCAGATCCACGACTAAGAGACACCAAACTGAGGGGCTGACCCAGAGCAGGGGACCCCTGGGGCCCCCACACAGCCCTGCTACCCACAGCAGGACAGGAAGGTGAGCCCCGATTCACTGGGGGTGACTCCTCCATTCCCGACACCCAGGGACTTTATTACCCACTACCTCTGGACAGTACCGGTTTTCTGATTACATCAACAGGTACAAAGATGACACTCTAAAAGTCTATGCTTATTACAACCTATTTTTTATGAAGAGACAGAACAACACACCATAAATGTTGCAAAAAGGAAAAAAAAAAAAGCCCTGAGGGGAATCTCAATCCAGCAGAACTGTCAGACTGATGAAGGAGTTTGGGTAGAGGCTGCAGCAATGCTCGCCTAGGCTGTGAACCAGAGGCAGAGAGACTCGGAGAATATGAGGCAGTGGCCATCAGAAGTAATGGAGCTAAGAAATACTGTAATCAAATTTTTAAATACAAGAGGGCCTCAGTGGATAAACAGATCAACAGACAAATGCAGGCAATGGAGAGAATTAATGAGCTCGAGAGCACAATGTCAGAGCACACACAATGGAACAACAGAGAGGAAAAAAAAAGAATTTTAAAAATGAAAATAGTTTCAAAGCCCCTTGGGATAGTCTAGAGAGAAATAGCAGCTATATGAGGGGATCCCAGAAGGAGAGAAAGACAAAGGCACAGACATTTTATTGGAAGAACAATTGCTGAAAACCAGTTCATTCTGGAAAGCGAACCAGATGTGATCCAGGATGCCCAAAGATACCAAAAACACATAATCCCCGGCAGACACATCATAAAGCTGTTGAAAGCCAATGACAAAGACAGAACACTAAAAACTTCCAGTGAGAAAACGGTGACCCACAGGGAGCAGACTTTCCAGTAGAAACATTACCAGCATGAAGGGACTGGCAGGAGGTATTTAAAATACTTAGAGCAAGAAAGATTGCTCTAAGAAATACAGCAAAGTAGCAGGTTACAAATCGACACACAAAACGTCACTGTTTTTATACACAGACAACGAACAAAAGAAATCAAAAAATAATTCCACTTATAATGGCTTCAAAAAGAGTTAAATACCCCAGAATTAACCTAAGGTGGTAAAGGACCTACCCAGAGAGAAGTATTACGCAATGAAAGGGCTCAGGTAGCGACATAAGGAGATGGAAGGGGTATCCCACACTCATGGATGGGAGAATCAACATAATCAAAATGACTATCCTGCCTAAAATGACACATAAATGTAATGCATTCGCCATCAAAATACCAACAATATTTTTCAAAGAAGTTGAACAAAAAATACTGAAATCGGGCCTCCCTGGTGGCGCAGTGGTTACGCGCTAGCGCTGTGGAGCTGTCGGCAGCGGCGACGTGAGTTCAACGCCCGGCCAGGGAGCTTCCCACATGGCGCAGCAGACCTCTCCTGCCTCGCCCGCTGCTCCCCTCAGCAGTGTGTTTCTGATCTGCCTGTTCTGCTCCCTACTCTGTCTCTGGTGAGCCCTCTCACCGCCCCATGCTTCTGGCCTGCACCCCAGCTTGTATGCATAAATAAATGAATCTTTTTTTTTTAAAGATTTTTTTTTTTTAAAGATTTTATTTATTTATGCATACACGCCAGGGTACAGGCCAGAGGCGCAGGGTGGCGAGAGGGTTCACCAGAGACAGAGTGGGGAGCAGAACAGGCAGATCAGAAATACACTGCTGAGGGGAGCAGCGGGCGAGGCAGGAGAGGTCTGCTGCGCCATGTGGGATTCTCCCTGGCCGGGCGTCGAACTCACGTCGCTGCTGCCGACAGCTCCACAGCGCAGTGCTTAACCGCTGCGCCACCAGGGAGGCCCATAAATAAATAAATCTTTAAGAAAATACTGAAATTTATCTGGAGCAATCAAAGTTCTCGAACTGCAAAAGCAATCCTGAGAAAAAGGGAGAAAAATAGAAATAAATTGTAACAAGACATTGAATTTAACTAAAAAGCAAATTTAACTAAAAACAAGACAGTGCTGGGGCCTCCCTGGTGGCGCAACGGGTTAAGCACAGCGCTGTAAAGCTGTCCAGTGCCACTGCAGCACGAGTTCGATCCCCGGCCAGGGAGCTTCCCACAGGGCGCAGCAGACCTCTCCTGTCTCCCCGCTGCTCCCCTCAGCAGTGGATTTCAGTCGATCTGCCTGTTCTGCTCCCCACTCTGTCTCTGGTGAACCCTCTCGCTGCCCCACACCTCTGGCCTACACCCAACCTTGTATGCATAAATAAATAAATCTTAAAAAAAAACCAAACAAGACAGTGCTGGCACAAAACTCGACACATGGATCAATGGAATAGAATCAAAAGCCCAGTAATAAATCCACACACGTAACAGCACCTGATCTATGACAAAGCAGCTGTGACCACACAGGAGAGAAAGGATAAGCTCTTTGATAAATGATGCTGGGAAAATTAGAAAACCACTTATAAAAGAATGAAGTTCGAATATTTTCTACCTCCATACCCAAAATAAAGTCCAAATGGATTTTTAAAATTAGATATAAAACCTACAACAATTAAAAATAGAGAACACTAGCAATATGTTCCGTGACATCAACGATGGAAGATGTTTTTGGAGCTTCGCACCCTATAGCAAGGGAAGCGGAAACAAAAACAATTGGGACGACCTCAAGTTAAAAAAAACTGACAGGGCAAAAGAAAATACATGACTGAAAAGACACCCTGTTGAAACTGACAGTGTCAAACCTCATATGAGAAGTAAATACAACCTTGTGAAATGGTGCAGAGGGGAAAACGTGAAGGGGAGGCAGCGGAGGACCAGGATCCAATGAGGAGGGGCTGGACACCCCCCATAAGCTGAGGGGCTCCTATCCATACCTTGAGGCCCCAGGTCCCATTGCAGGCCTCGGGCATCTCTTCGAGTAGAAAATGCTCCCTGAAAAACAGAGGGAGCGGTCTTCTGAGATGTGCATCCCCCTAGTGCCAGCAGAGCACCCCCATCTCCCCACCCAAACCCGCCTACGTAGCTACAGACATGGCAGAAAGCTCATGCTCCTTGGTCTCAAGCAGTCCCTGTGCCCACCAAGTCCTGCTTGCATGCCCACCACCCAGCTCTACTGAGCCTCAAGGCCTGCTCCTGATCTAGAGGGTGATCTGTACTCTCCTGCACCTGGCACATGCTGTTCCCTGTGCCTGGATGCTGTTCCCTGCACTGTTCTCCTGGGAACTTGTATTCACCCATCAGGGCCCACTCCAAATGCCACTTCTCAAAGTGCTCCTGACCACAATCAGTCTTCTGTGCATGCTCACCACCTCCCTTGAAGGGCTATAGTGTCGAAATCTAAAGGATCTAGAACAGGGCCCAGAGGATCTCTGCAGTTTGGGAAAGAGGAAAGGAAAAGGTGGGGGGCGGGAGACCACCCTCTAGCATTGAGAACAGAGGCAGAAGGAAAGGTTAGGGGTGAGTTGAAGGAGGCAGCACCTGGGGGCATCCCCGCCACTGTGCCTGTCCCAGGAGACCTAAAGAAGCTAACCTGGCTGAGGGCCCCGAGGGCGCAGGGCTGAGTGAGGGCCAGCCTGGAGTCCACCAGCCCGCCCAGGGGTGGCTCCTTCCCGGGGATGCTGTTGTAGTAATTGTGTTCCATCTCCTCCTCGTCCCCCCAGGCCGACTCCTCTGGCCCGGTCAGCCTGAGGACAGACAGACAGCAGGAGCACAGGCAGGGCACCAGCATTTGGGGCAGAGGGCAGAGGGGCTTTCCAGGGGGTGCCCAGTCTTGCAGCTTGAGCTTTGAGGTGAGTGGGACAAGCCAGGCAGAGATCTTGAGCTCCCCCTCCTGTCCATAGGTGAGCATGGCACATTCCCTGGCACAGCTGCTGTGCCAAGTCTCAAACAAGCCAGACTCCGTGTCTTCCTGTCTGGCTTTAGCCCTGCCAGGAACCACGCCGGGCTTGCACCCGGAACGGATGCCATCGGTTACAGTGGCATCGAAAACGCCCTCGCTGCCCGGCCCGGTGACACATCCCACAGATGCCCCTGCAGGCAGGAGTGGCTCCCAGTGCTGGTACCACTGCCCGTCCTGGCTCTCGTGTGGCTGCAGCGGAGGGCACCAGCCTGCATGAGGCAGGGCAGGTGCCCGACTGCGGCAGGTGCAAGCCCACGTGAGCAGTGCCCAGGCAGCAGGCAGCAGCAGCAGGCAGTGGGCAGACTCACGCTGCCCCGTGCGGTGAGCGCGTCTTCCAGTTCCTCTGTGTAAAGCCCCATCTCTAGCCAGGAACAGGTATTCCAGCAGCCGAGTGCGGGGGCCGGCGCACCTGGCACCGCCTGTGTCAGCAGCTTTTGAGTTAAGAACGGCTTCCATACTTTTAAGCCATGAAACTTTTAAAATGGTTAAGAAACATCCAAAGGACAACATTTGGCAACATGTGAAAGTCATATGAGCTTCAGACGTTGATGCCTATAAATAAGGCTGTTGGCACAGAGCCTGCCCGTCCCTCAGACCCGCTCTCAGCCGCGCCACACCTCCGCGGCCAGGGCGTGCTGACGCACAGAACCGAAAATATTGGCCGTCTGGTCCCTGCAGAGCCTGGCCAGGTCTAGACGGTGACAGCAGAAATGTCCCTGGCAGGGGGCTTGGGGCCCTTAATCCTTTGGAGGTGAGTGGCGCTTTGCTATGCCCTTTGCAGCTGCGGGGGGCTGCTTCATTCCCCCTTACAGACGAGGACGTGGGGACCCTCAGCCGGCGGGGAGCCCACACGCCCAGAGAGCGGGGGCGGGCAGCCCCAGGGGGAGTGGGAGGGCTGGGACTCACCGCACCCCAGGGAGGACGGGGGAGGGGCAGGCCTGGTACCTTTCCGGAGCGACCACCACCTTGGGGGGGCCGTGCAGGTACTGTTTGAAGCGCAGCTCGAAGGCTTGGCCCACGGTGCTGATGACGCTCTGCGCCAGGCCCTCGCAGCACTCCAGGATGTGGCAGGCTGGGGGGGGGCACCTCGTTACGTGGATTGGGGGGCTCGGCCAGCCAAGGGTCTCCAGCCCGCAGGACCCCACCCGGCCCCCACAGCACCTCACCCACCTCTCTGGTTGATGGGGTCCTTGGCGACGTAGGCCACGTAATCTGTCATGTCCTGGGGAGAGAGTGGGCAGGTGGGAGGGAGCCCGACGGCCTGGGTCACCCCAACAAGGCTTCGCGGCTGCGCGCCCAGCAAGGCCGGGAGAGAAGGACCCGGAGTGCGCCCTGCCCTGGCCTACCGTGTCGCCGCCGGACGCGAAGGAGATAGACTGCATGTGGTGGTTGGCGATGATCTGGCAGAAGAGAGACGTTCACATCACAGGGGTCCCCTTGAGGGTCGGGGGGTGCTGGGGCTCCTGCCAGTTGCCGAACAGGGCCACAGGGAAGGGACTGGGAAGAACAGGACCTGGGCAACGGAGTGACCCAGAGTCCAGCCAGACGGGGAGCCCCCAAGCCAGGCCAGGATGCAGCAGCCCACGGGAGCCAAGAGTGTGAGGAAAAAGCCGCCCCCCTTGGGGGACACCCCCCAACGCAGACACACAAACCACAAAATCCTCCCACAAACTCAGCCTGCACGTGCTCACAGACACGCCCACACTTGCGGACACACACTCCCACACAGATTCTCACACATCACGTCCAGGGACAACCACTCACACGGACACGCAGACACACGCCCGCCTGCACACCCCGACGCATCCCACATCGGCCTCCACACCTTCCCACGGACACAAACACACACACCTGCACGCACGCACCTGCACGCTCCCACTCACACACACCTCACACATCCCCCCTTGCAGACGCAGGCTCATACCACACTCAGCCTCTAGGGTTGTGGAGGCAGGAGGAGGGGACTGGATGGGCCCTGCGAGGGCCTGGCTGCAGCACCGGCCCCACCACTGCAGGTTCATTTGCATGCTCATCTATATTCACCCCTTCATTTGCATGTTTGTTACATCATTTTGCTCTTTTGCATACTCGCCTGCAATCATTCACATGCTCATTTGCATGCCTAACTGCACACACTCCCATTCTTTTCATGTGTCCATTTGCATGTATTTGCACGGTCATTTGCATTCCCATCGTCAGCCACCCATTTGCATGTGCATTTGCATGTCCACTTGGGCCTATTTACCACTGCCCACTGCAGTCCTGAGCCCTCATGTTCCTCCACAACCTCAGAGAGCCACAGGGCCAGGGCTGAGTTGATGCACCAGGCCCCTCCCTGCTCCCCTACAAATGGTCAGCCTGTCCCCCCCCCAGGATCCTCTGGACTCTCCCCGGCCAGGGAGGGCCCTCCTGCCTGCAGACGGATGAGCACCGTGTGTGCCTGGCAGAGTCCGTGAGAGATGGAGCGAGCGTGTGGCTACCGCCCCAACGCAGCCTGCACCCCGGGCCCTTGCCCCCTGCCGGGGCCCTGGCTTCCACTCTCCTCGTGTCCCCTTGCTCCCTGGACCAATTTCAGTCCCTACCGTGACGCTCCATAACGCTACCGCTGCATCTCCCCTCCGCTCTCAGATGCTAGATGCCAGCCCGGGGCTCCTGCTCCTCACCGCCACGGCAGCACCACCTCTTGGAAGCCCTCCGTGATGCCCCTGCTAGGTCACAGCGCCTCACGCATGCTCATGTAGCGTCTCTGGCCTCACACACGACCCCTCCTGGCCTCCCAGTGCTTCTCAGAATCTGCCATTATTTTATTCTGGTTGTTTATTTCCACAGAAGATCCCAAGCCAGGGTCAGGCACTGCTGACATACGGGACCGGTCAGTCTCTGCGGGGGCCACGCTGGGCTTGTGGATGCATGACTGGCGTCAAGGGCACCCCACGTCCTGACAGCGTGGGCGGGGCTGCTGGCTCCTGGCTCAGGGCAGAGCCTCAGCACACACACTCACACCTGCGCCACACCTGTGCAGACCTGCCTGCACGGGGCTGCCCTGCGTGGCGGCCTGGGGTGGGGGCAGCGCTCACCTGGCGAGTGGCGGGCACCGAGAGGTTGAGGCCGTCGATGGAGATGCTGACAGCTATGCTCATCCCCGCGAAGCGCAGGTTGCTTTTGCCCAGGATGGACGCCAGCGCCTTGTTGGGGGCCTGAGCGGGCAGAGGGCACGCGAGGCGGCGCTGCAGGCGAGGTGCTGGGCACTGGGGAGGGCCTCTGGCCCGAGTGTCCCCCCACAGCCTCCACTCACATCCACCACACCCTGGGGGGACACAGGCCCCTCACCCACCTTCTTCTTCCAGGAGCCCCGAACACCAGGCACCGCTTCGTGGAGCCGGTTGATGGCTTCCCTGCGGAGGGGAGGTGTGAGGTCAGAGGGAGGAGGCAGCAGTGCAGAAAAGGGTGCGGTGGGCCCTAGGTGGGAGGAGCTCGGAGGGGGGTGCTAGGGCACCTGGAGGCAGGAGGGAACCAAAGGCCCCTGGGACACCCAGTCCCCCACCCCTTCTGCATCTGTAAGACACCCCCGCCCTCGGTCTCCCCCTTCATCTTTGTCTTCTGGTCACCAGCACGTGCCCGGGGCCACAGCCCCACAAAGGCAAGGGGCTGACACAGCCCAGAACCTGGACCCCACATCCTGGGCAGACTCCCAAACTGCTGAGACCCGCCTGCCCCCAGAAGGAGTCAGAACTTTTACAGGACTCTAAGGGTCAGATGGAGACACAACAGGTCCTCAAAATGCTGGCGGAGGAGCAATAGCCTCGCACGGGGGCCGGGGGCAGCCCCGCAGACGCAGGGTCGCGGCCCACTCAGCGCCCCACAGCCCTGAGAAACCAGCTCGCACATCCCATAACAGCCAAGAAGTGGACTCAACCCCGATGTCCATGGACATCATTTGGCCACGAAAAGGGGGGCAGCTCTGACGCTGGTCACCACGGGGAGGGACCCTGAACACAGGAGGCTCGGGGAGAGCAGCAGACACATGAGGCCACGCAGTGCGAGTCCACGGATGAGACGCCCAGGACAGGCGCGGCCACAGGGAGGGCTCGCAGTGCCCAGGGTCAGGGAGGAGATAGGGATGACGGCTGATGGGGATGGGGTATCCTTTTGGAGGGACAGAATGTTCTGGAATTAGGTAGTGTTCCCATAACTGCGAAGATACCAGACTTTAAATGGGTGAATTGTCTGATATATGAATTGTATCTCAGTAGCTGGGGTTTTTATGTCTACGGTGACTGGGTTAAATCAGTGTCACGTGCCAAGGGTGTCTGCCTCTGGCTCACAAGTCCCTCCCAAGCAGCTCAGGGCACACGAGACCCAGTGCTTCCTCCGCACTGAAAACAAAAACCAAAAACCAGGGTCCAGGAGGTGCTGCCCTGTCCTGCACGGGCTCCAGCCCCCTCTGCTCTGAGTCACAGCAGAAGCCAGCAGCCCCATGAGTCGAGGCCCCTCCCGACACCCCAGAAAGCCCCCACCCGCACACTCCGCAGGGCCGAGGTTCCGTGACGTGTGGACAGTACGGACACCAGGACAGAGCTGGGCTCGGCCCGAGGCACCCCGGCCCTCCCCCTGCACAGCACCTGCCCCGGGCCCAGCGCAGGATGCGCCGTGGCCTCGGCCACACACCGTCTCAGAGCCCACTGCCCGCACCCCTCACCAAGCCCCCGCAGCCCTTCGCAGCCAGGACAGAGCCGAGCCGCCCCCGGACCCCGGGCCCCAGCACCGTGCGGAGGCTCACCTGGTGACCTGGGTGCGCGTGTTAAAATCCAGGGAGCGCATGGAGCGGAGGACTTCGATGCAGCCCATGTACTGGGGGAGAGAACAAGAGTTAGGGGCTGCCCCGGAACCCCAAGGCCCCCCACACTGTAAGTTGTTCCGCGGGAGCTGTTTCCTTCGGACCCCGTGGCAACTGTCCACTCGCCCCACTGCTGGCGCTTTCTAGGATGTAAGGCAGGAGGACTGAGCTGCCCTGTCCACTGGGCACTCGCCAGCTCACACAGGGCTTGGCACGGAGGACAGAGCACAGCAGAGCACAAACCCCGACTGCCTGACCCTTTCAGAAGGGGTCCCTCTGGGGTCTAGCAGCCCCATCAGGCGCATGGCCAGAGCACTGAAGGGCAGCGCAACCTTCAGGGGCGGCTGGACCAGTCTGGGTGCCCTGACTCCCCACCGGCCCTGCTGGGGGCCACACAGATGGAGCTTCTCCCAGAAGATCCCACGGGCGTGAATCATCCAGAACAGGCAAATCCACCACCAGAAATGGGCTGGCGGTTGCCAGGGCTGAGAGGGTGGGTGCGCCCGAGGGTGGGGGCGAGGTTTCTTGTTTGGGATGTTCTGGAACTAAATGTCCACAGCTGCACACATCTGTGAATGTGCTAAATGAGTAAGTGGCTCGTTTTGTCAAGTGATTTTTACTTCGATTTTTTTAAAATGAAAAAGACACACACGCTTTGACCCCGAGACTCTGCCCCCAGGACACGTCAGACACGTCAGCCCGTGGGCGCCTGAGTATGCACGTGGCTGCGTGGGGCAGCTGAGCTCACGGGGATGGATCTGGGGAACAATGACTGGGGGTTCACTGCCAATGCCCCCCAGGGCTTTGCATCCCACCTATCCCTTTGCAAATGCAAAACTGAGGCAGCCCAGAGCCCATCCTAGGATGCCACAGGGAAAGGAACGACTTACAGCTGTGGAAACCGAAGCCCAGAGAGGGGACGCCAGCGTCACTCACACAGCTGGGCAGACAAGGGTGAGACCCAGCCTCGGGCTGTACTGCCACGGCACAATTATTTTTAATAGATCTTTTTTAAGATTTATTTTTTATTTTTGCGTACAAGCTGGGGTGCAGGTCAGAGGTGTGAGGCAGTGAGAGGCTTCACCAGAGACAGAGCGGGGAGCAGAACAGGCAGATCGATGGAAATACACTGCTGAAGGGAGCAGCGGGCGAGGCAGGAGAGGTCTGCGGTGCCACGTGGGATTCTCCCCAGCCGGGACTCGAACTTGTGCTGCAGCCGCCCACAGTGCCACAATCGGTTGCACCACCAGGGAGGGCCATGGCGCAATTATTTTTATTTTAAGTAAACTCCACTTACAAATACTACTGAGTTTATTTTTAAGGGAAGCGCAGAAAACTACTCAACTAGCCTTCGAATATACACAGTGAGGGCCGCCCTGGTGGCGCAGTGGTTGAGCGCTGCGCTGTGGAGCTGTGGGCAGCGCTCGATGCGAGTTCGATGCCCAGCCGGGGAGAATCCCACATGGTGCGGCAGACCTCTCCTGCCTCGCCCGCTGCTCCCCTCAGCAGTGTATTTCTGATCTGCCTGTTCTGCTCCCCACTCTGTCTCTGGTGAACCCTCTCGCCGCCCCACGCCTCTGGCCTGTACCCCAGCTTGTATGTATAAA
>PVIJ01022371.1:0-16312 GCA_004024925.1 Scalopus aquaticus
CTGGCTTATTTCACTGAGTATGATTCCCTCTAATTCCATCCATGTCGCTGCAAATTGCATGTGTTTATCTTCTTTCCATGCTGAATAGTACTCCATTGTGTATATGTACCACATCTTCTGGATCCAATCATCTATTTTTGGACATCTGGGTTGCTTCCATACCTTTGCTATTGTGAATAGTGCCGCAATGAACATACGGAGACCCTAGTTTTAAATTAACTACACTGGTCAACATTGAGATCGTTACTGACTTAAAAAGGCCCATGTCTGTAGTATCTTGGTGTGATGAACATGAATAAAACCCTGAAAAATTTTTATTAGGTCTCGTTTTGAAGATATTTCATATAATTAATTTTATATGTTTTACCGTGTCATTTTACACAGTAGGACTGCAACAACATCCTAAATCAGCCTAAAATGATGTATTATAGCATCGCATTGCATAATGCCATCATGCACACATCATCCAGAGTTGATTGCATCATTTTCTGATGCAGTGGAATATTACTGCCTGGCAGCTGCTGAAGTAAGCTAATGTCAGCAGTGCACTAGATAAACCCCTGTCAGAAAGTTTGAGCATCGAAAATATTTCAGACTTTGTGCAAGACAGTTTAAGCTAATGTTCTATAGAACTGTTATTATTTTATCCATTTAGGCACAATACAGAACATTAATGCCTCGAAAGTGCTTTAATAGCTTTGGCAATTTCTGCTATATTGGTGGGGAAGTCGCATTTGCCAACCAGAAGAAAAGTGTTAATTCTCAAGTGAAGAAGGCTTATCATCTCTACTTCAGATGCGAGGTTTGTGACCAAGACAAGCTTTGGACCCCACATAGAAGCTGTGCTATATGTACAACACAGCTTTCACAGTGGTTAAAAGACAAAAGACCATCAATGCTGTTTGCATTCCCCATGGTGTGGAGAAAGCCAAGCTACCACATAAAAGACTGTTCCTACTGCTTGGTTCCCCCTCTTTCCAGCACAATAACAAAGCAAGAGAAGTTGGGAATAGTCTACCCAAACATTCCGTCTGCACTGAGACCAGTTCCATGTGGAACTGAGAAGTAACTTGAGAAGTAACACTCTTCTTCTGGTTGGCAAATGCCACTTCCCCATCAATATCGCAGAAATTGTCCATGCTTTTAAAGCACTTCATACTCCAAAACCTCCAGGAGAATATTCTCTTGATTCATCTGATGAGGACTAGGGTGGGCCTACCTGTTCTTCTGTTCCATCAGCATGCAGCGATCCAGATTTTCACTGTGGTGCAACATTAACCCCACACAGGCTAACACAGGAAGTACTAAATGACCTGGTTTGCGATTTGGACTTATCCAAGAACAAGACGGAATTGCTAGGATCAACACTCAAACAATGGAATCTTCTAGAAGCAGATGTCATAATTACTTTCTATCAAAAGTACCACCAGCACTTGGAGCCTTTCTTCAGAAAGGAAAGTACTCTGGTATTCTTTGCCGATATTGAGGGCCTCATGAATGCCTTAGAAATCACTCATAACCCACAAGAAAGGAGACTATTTCTACTCTTTGAAACTGAGTCTTTAGGCTGTGCTTTTGCACAATGGAAACTGTTTTCCATCTATTCTATTCCTGAATAGCTGTAGAAGAGACAAGCAAAGAAATCTAAGAAGTAGTCTATGACCTGATTTTTTACGGGTATTAACCTTAGGCCTATTACTATAGGCATGCATTTCATAATGTAAACATCAATTCATTGCAGATTAAAAAAAAAAACTAGAGACAAAATTAGGATTTGACTGTCATATTTGTCTTGAGTACTTACAAATTGATAGGATATGACTAATTTTATTTCAGTAACATGAATGTTGTAAAAATTTGTTGACCCGAGTTACCAGTGAAAAGATCCTATCACTAGATTTAAATACAGAAGTCCAAGGAAGTTACATTCACCATATGAAGACGGTATTTTTAAATATATATTTACATGTATACCCACATATATCTTTACTGTGTACAAATATAGAGTCACATATAGCTCGAAATGCAAAGAATTAGACTTTGTATACATATGGCTCAATTTGAGCAGCCTCCTATATTTGCTGTTAAAATTCATTTAATTATGATTTCATTTGATGAGCTTGGCAATAAGCAAGTAACCAATACAAAAGCACATTATAAGTTTCCATACAATTTCCCATGAAGTCATTGGCACCATACACCCTCCACAGATCTCTGCATTGGCCCCAATCTAAACACAGCCTGCAGTTCAGGGAGTGCAGATAATGTGTGTAATTCCTAGAGGCAGAACCATGCTGGTTTCTGAAACCTATTTTCTCATCCAGAGCATAAGCAATAAATCCATTCCTTATTTATCTGGGACATGGCACACAAATTTGTCCAATCTACAGTTAAATTCAAGAATGACAGGAGACAACCATCTTTCAAGGCTAAGCTACCACAGGCTGGCCATTTGTCACTTCCCAAACCTGAGCCCCAGCTTAGCTGTATGGGTCTCCCAGAGAAGCTGTTCCCCACTCAGGTTTGCCTAAATTTTCCTTTCACACCCACCCCCCTCCCTGGCTCTCTGATGCCCTTGAGACCTTTGACTTCATTTTTTACAGTTATTAACCTTAGGCCTATTACTATTGGCATGCGTTCAGTGATGTAAACATCAATTCATTGCAGAGTACAAAAAACTAGAGCCAAAATTATGATTTGTCACATTTGTGTTGAGCACATACAAATTGATAGGAAATGACTAATTTTATTTCAGTTGCAGCCTGTGGTTCAGGGAGTGCAGATGATGTGTGTAATTCCTGGAGGCAGCACCATGCTGGTTTCTGAAAATGCATTTTTTCCCTATTTTATTTTCTCACCGAGAGCATGAGCAATAAATCCATTCATTATCTCTCTGGCAATAGACCAACAGGGCACACAAATTTGTCCAAACTACACTTAAATTCAAGAATGACAGAAGATGAACATCTTTCAAGGCTAAGCTACAACAGGCTCGCCATTCGTCACTTTCCACAACTGAGCCCCAGCCTAGCTGTATGGGTGTCCCTGAAAAGTTACTCACCACTTGCTTTGCCTGAATTTTCCTTTCACCCCCCCGCCCCCACCTCCCTGATGCCCTTGAGGTCACCTCTCCTCTCTGTTCATGCAAAGAAACAAGGAACAGAAAAGAGACCTACTGTGTGCATGTATAGTCTTCCTCCATATGCCACATTGACATTGTATATGATTATGAGTTCTTGCAACTGATTTTGAAGGGGAAGTGCTCTTCCTTTCTTCTTTCCTTTCGTATCACTATCATTCTATGTGGTAGCACAGTTATTATTTTATTTTGTGAAGAGCCTTTAATGCCAACTGAAAAGTCTCTTTCAAACATTGAGTAAACTCCAGGGATTCCCTTAATCTGAATTTTAAAATTAAATGACACTTTAAGCGTACTACAAGAGCATTTGATCCTCAATATAGCTCCTGAATTCTTCTGCATTTTTTTTTATCAGAACCCTTTCTGCAATTATATTCAGTGATTCCTTCATTGAATATTTCTCCTTTTAAGATGTTTTGGACTCTGTTATCATGTTCGCAATTAACCTCCTTTACATCTTCTTTTATCCTTCTTTCTGAAATGTACCCACTGCACCTATAACCACAATACATAATGTGCACTTTAATTTCCTTAGCTCATATTTGACTTCTTTTTAATCTAATCCAAAATCTAGACCCCTGTGTGAGATGTGTTGTTACTCCTAAATCTTTTAAATGAATAAATATTTATTGTTCACGTTCGGATCTCTTCAGTGCTAACCTGCAGTAGAGTGAAATGGATTTGTTCACACCGTATTATGTGAATGCGCATAATCAAATTAGTTTATTCTAGGAAACATTACAGCAATGTAAGCAAACAATTTATTTGGCATGAAAGGGTGAAAGTTCTGAGCCGCTTGGGAAGTGGCTGGAGCAGGACTGGCTCAGCAAAGTCTCCTGGCAGCCATCTGCAGAATGGGAGCATCACAGTTCCAGTGGTATTCCTAGTGCCAGCTGGATCTCACCAAAATCTCTAGAAAACTTTGGCACCATGTCATAAAATGTCCTAAGATGCACAGGTGTCAGGTGTCCCAATTGGCTAAATTTCCATGCCTATATTTCTGTCACTTTTCAGTGAATATTGTAGGGATACAATTTGGATTTACACAGTGACTCTCAACACAACTACTTTTATAATCTGACACTGTTACTTCATGCTTGCTTACAAATAAATATCTTCCTAAAAAGCAGTTTTGTTTTGTTTTTTTTTACTCTGAGAAGTGACGTTGCTCTAGCTCAATTGTTTCCACATCTCCATCATCAGGATAATTACAATGTCAATGCTTATAATATCTCAATAATCAGACTCCTAACAATATCAGTACACATGGTCTGTGCTTGTCCAATTTAATCAACAGTAACATATAAAATACAATTGAATCTTCTGAATAAATTCATTAGGCATAGAAAACATTGCAGGAGTGTAGATCTCTTCTGATATTGGACAATATTCGTTAGAAAAGCCTTATAACTTTTACATTCATCATCTGGTTTAATCTTTACTTAACTATAAACCTGGAATTATTATTTATCTTGTACAGTTTGAGAAACTGAGGCTATAGATGAGTTGAGTGAATCTGAAGGCAATATAGCTAAAAGGAAAGCAGATCCAGAATCTAAACTGACGTCTCTGGTTCAAGAGACGTGCTCATAATAACTATTTCTTCTGACTATAATGGATGCTATGGGTTCTGAAATTCTTTGTAGGGAGCCAACAATGGAGTTCGTTTCCATAATAAAGTTCTGGACTCTGCAAGGATATTGTCATGATGTAATTTGAAACTGGCAACTCTCTTTTCTTATTTTGTGCATCAGTTGTCGTTAAATTGAGATCATAGTGTTTGAACTATGGTGCGATATCCACAACAGGGGTTTGGAAGGACCTATTCTGGGAAATTGCCAGCATCTTTTTTCTGAAATAATAAATAAGTCGAAGAATATATTCAAATGAAAGGAGTCCGCTGTTTCTATTGATAACTTAAGGAAATCATCATATTGTTAGATGTTAATTATTCTACCACTAGAAAAGGCATTACCACAATAAGGTTAGAAAAGGCATTACCACAATAAGGCCCCATAGTGAAGAAAGAAATAAGGAGCTTAAAATATTAGAAATGTGAATAGAGATGAAAGTAATGATGACAGAGAAAAAGAAGGAGTAATACAAATAGCCAGTGGTGACCCATATAAGTGCATACTGAACATGACAAAGGTGCAGACAGCAAAACTCAAAACCTCACCCTTAAACCTGACGTTAGAACTGAGACACTCAGGGGTAAGAGCAAGGAGAATGGCAAGCACAGATGGGAGGGAGTATGGAGGTCCATGGGGGTGCATTATGGGTGCTTCAGTGGGGGGAGTACTGTGTGAACACAGGATCTTATTATCCCAACATAGAAACAGCAATGTGAACCAATGTTATCTGAATCACAAAATATTACAGAGGTATAATATGACTTGTCTAAAATGCTAAAGCATTATTAAAAACATATATTCAGTATCACTATTGCAAGCGCCTGGGGCCCTCTCTCCTCTGCAGGAGCCTAAGGACAGCATTTTTCACTTCTTTGTTGCGAAGACTATAAATGAGTGGGTTCAGCATGGGGGTCACAATAGTATAAAACACAGAAGCCACCTGATCCTTTCCCAAGGAGTAGGAGGTGCTTGGTCTTAAGTAACTGAAGATGGTAGTGCTGTAAAAGATGGTGACGGCCACGACATGTGAGGCACAGGTGGAGAAGGCTTTTCTCTTTCCTGATGTGGATTTAATTTTCAGGATAGCAGAGAGAATGGACACATAGGACACTGATACTGTGATAAGAGACCCCACAATGGTACAACCTGCAACTACAAATATAATGAGTTCAGTGTCCCAGCTGTCGGTGCAAGAGAGGGCTATAAGAGGGGAGGTGTCACAGAAAAAATCTTGGATTACATTGGAATCACAGAAAGTCAATTTCTTCATGCCAAGTAAAGTGCTGAAAAAGTCTATGAAACCTATAAAATAGCTCACCAAGACAAGGCACCAGCAGTGTCTTGGGGACATAACTACTGGGTAGTGGAGAGGGTTGCAGATGGCTACATAGCGATCATAGGCCATGCAGGAGAGAAGAATACATTCAGAAGCAATAAAGAACACAAAAATGTGCAGTTGAGTGAAGCAAGTCACGTATGAAATCTTCTTATTGGAGGTCAGTAAGTTATTTAAGGTTTTAATGGCGATGACAGATGAGTAACTGAGGTCAATGAAAGACAGGTGACTGAGGAAAAAGTACATGGGGGTGTGAAGCTGGGCATCCAGGCGGATAATGAGAATCATCCCTGCGTTGCCCAGCACGGTGACCACGTATATCAGGAGAAACAACACAAAGAGCACCAGCCGGATGTCTTCAGCTTCTGTCAGTCCCATGAGGATGAAGTAAGGCACGTTTGTGTTATTCCTTCCATGCATTGTGCTCCACCGCTTTTATCTGTCGAGAAGTAAAGTTAATACTTCGAAGATATAACATCAAAAGATTTAGGTTTCTGTGAATGATGTGGCATATGTATAATAATTAGCTGTTTCCAAGTTCAAAACAATCAGTGGTTTACAAAAGAGGGTGAAGAAATTGAATTTGATTGTCATACATAGAAATGGATAGAAGTTGATTATTGTTCGTTACATAATAAAATCAGACATATTGCTTAACTGGAATGAAACTGACACTATCCTAAGGTCTTTTTTTTAAGCATTCATTTTGAATGTAAATATACCATTGATGGGACTGTTAGCCATAGTTTTTTATATGAGGAAGAGGATATCGGGTTGACAAATACACTTGTATCCTGAGTGAGAGATATTACAGTGATGCTCTGTATCTATGAGATAACTGAGTGTAGAGAGCTTATCAAATATAATATTCAACATCATTAATCTCACAAAGCTTGTAAAAATCATATTTATATATATGTGTAAATACTTATGAAATCGTAATTATGGTTTTAAGGCATTAATCTAATCCTTATTTTTTCTAAAAATATTTACATTAATGACAACTTTATACTAAAAGGAATTCAGTGGGGGGTATTCAAGTTATTAATATGCATTGAAATCTGTGGAAGTTCTGAAAGATAAAATATTTTCCTAAATTCACCTTTGAAAATCAAATTTTAAAAATTACTTTTCTGAAATTTTGTCATTGAGTTTTACCCTGATTCCATTAAATCTCTATTTGAAGGCTTCCCTAGTGGTGCAACGGGTTGTGTCTCAGGCTGTGATGCTGTCTGCAGCTCCCATAGCACAGGTTCACTCCCTGGACAGGGAATGTCCCAATGGTGTAGCAGACCTCCCTTGCCTCACCCGCTGCTCCCCTCAGTAGATGCATCTGTTCTGCTCTCCACTCTGACTCTGGTGAATACTCTGACCCTCACACCTCTGGCCTGCACCCCAGTTTTACTATACATAAATAAATAAAACTCTAAAAAATACCTCTAATTCAATTTCCGTAAGGACTGTATCATTTAGATTCTAAGGTCTAAATGACAGGTGTGTGCCTTCAGGACACTTGGCATTTTATTATATTCTAAATAGAACCCTGTAATTTTGAGCATCATACTTACCGTGAGCCAATGTTGGTGGAAAAGAAAAAAATAGTGTTCTCCAAAGTGATCTGTCTAGTAATTGGCCAACTGAAAATTTTTCTCAGAGAAAAAGATGAAATGCATTTGAGTCAAAAATTTCTGTAATCTATATTTTATTTGGTAGAACTTCTTTTTGAATATTTGGGCACTCATCTTTTTTTTTAATTCTGATGTAAAATAAGTCAACCTAATAAATTTGTTAAGATTCTGGTCAAGTGAAAATTTGGCTGCAGTGATGTCTACAAATAATGTCAGGGAGCTCTGAGAGCAGCAGACAGGGTTGCCTTGTCTCTCATCCGATAGTTCTGGGCAGCTCAAATATCAGGAGCGGTGATGATGCAAGATTTGGTCATCCTTTCGAGATCAATTCCCAGGAGAAGTTTTTGGCCTGTTTCCAAGGACACAAGTTCAGGGACTCATAAAACACTGTTATGTTTTCAGCACATACTTGCCTTCTCCCTTGAAATCACGTAATGATGGGGAAGGTTTAGTCTTGTTTTGTAGTCCTCTGAATTTGATTGGGGACATGAACAAATCATTTCTAGATACTCAGCTAATCTATTCTGAAACCATCAGAGACGGAATGATTTATTTTCCATAGTGAAATATTTTTATATTTGATGACATCATACTACGATCTCAAATAGCGTGGACAATTAGTATATAAAATAAGTGTATTTTTCACTTCAGTCATTACTATGAAACTTGTAAAGACTTCATCTCTGGGTCTCACAATCAAAAAGACTTTAAAAACTTTTTTGAAGCATATAGTTCTTATTTTTGATAGATAATTTCATATAAAGATGTAACCACACCTCTACATAACCAATTCCAACACATGCAGGAAATCGGACATCTGCTCCACTTCCTTCATTCACTCTGATACATACACCTGCACCCACACACAGGGGGTCAGGTGCACATATACCTGACACTGAGAGTGCTACTGTGGTAGCTTCGCTATAACCAAACATAAGGGTCTGGGAGCTGAAACTTGCACAACTTATTTCTCTCTGTTCTGCAGCCTACAGCCTGACATCAGATGACTTTAGGCTGATTTCAGGTTAGGCCCTCTGCTTTCTTCGAGATATATACCTTCTCTTCCAACTCCATGTGATATTGCCCCCCCCCCATATTTCTGTGTTGTGATCCTTTCTTCCATGACGACAATCCCACTGGGCTATGAACACGCTGAATCCTTAGTTTTAAGTTGATTACACTGGTCAACACTTAGATAGAAATTTACTTAAAAAGGCCCAAATCTGCAGTATCTTGGTGTGATGAACATGAATATAACCTTAGAAATTTTTATTAGGTCTAGTTTTGAAGATATTTCACATAATTCATTTTATATGTTTCACTGTGTCAATTTATCCAGTAGGACTGCGCAACACCTTAAATGAGCCTAGAATGATGTAATATAGTATCACATTGCATAATACCAACATGCACACATCATCCAGAGTTGATTGCATCATTTGCTGATGCGATGCAATAATACTGCCAGGTGGCTGCTGAAGTAAGCTGACTTCAGCAGTGCACTAGATAAAGCCCTGTCATAAAGGTTGAGCATTGAAAATATTTCAGAATTTGTGCTAGACAGTTTAAGCTACTGTTCCATAGAACTGTTATTATTTTTCCATTTAGGCACAATACAGAACATTAATGCCTCGAAAGTGCTTTAATAGCTTGGACAATTTATGCTATATTGGTGGGGAAGTGGCTTTGCCTACCAGAAGAAAAGTATCACTTCTCAAATGAAGAAGGCTTATCATCTTTACATCAGATGCAAGGTTGTTGACTAAGACAAGCCTTGGACCCCGCATATATGCTGTGCTACATGGACAACACAGCTTTCACAGTGGTTAAATGGCAAAAGACCATGAATGCTGTTCGAATACCCCATGGTGTGGAGAGAGCCAAGCCACCACATCAATGACTGTTCCTTCTGCTTGGTTCCTCCTCTTTCCGGCAGAATAACGAAGAAAAAAGTGTCGAGAATATTCTACCCAAACAGTCCATCTGCATGAGACCAGCTCCACATGGTGAGGAACTTCCTATTCCAGAACCTCCAGCAGAATATTTCTTGATTCATCGAAGGACAAGGGTGAGCCGGCCTGTTCTTCTGTTCCATCAGCACGTAGCGATCCAGATTTTCACTGTGGTGCATCATCAACCCAACACAGACTAACACAGGAAGAATTAAGTGACCTGATTCATGATTTGGACTTCTCCAAGAACAAGGCAGAATTGCTAGGATCAAGACACCAACAATGGAATCTTCTAGAAGACGTCTCAATTACTTTCTATTGAAAGCGCCACCAGCAGTTGGAGCCTATCTTCAGAAAGGAAAGTACTCTGGTGTTCTGCTCTGATACTGAGGGCCTCATGAATGCCTTAGAAATCACTCATGACCCACAAGTATGGAGACTATTTCTAGACTTTTTGAAACTGAGTCTTAAGGCTGTGCTCTTGCACAATGGAAACCGTCTTCCATCTCTCTATTCCTGAAGAGCTATACAAGAGACAAGCAAAGAAATTGAAGAAATAGTTCTATGACTTGATTTTTCACAGGCATAATCTTAGACCTGTAACTATTGCCATGCATTTGGTTATGTAAACATCAATTAATTGCAGATTACAAAAAAACTTGAGACAAAATTAGAATTTGACTGTCACAATCATGTTGAGCACATACAAACTGATAGGAAATGAATAATTTTATTTCAGTAACATGAATATTGTAAAAATTTGTTGACCCGGGTTACCAGTGAAAAGATCATATTAGTAGAGTTAAATACAGAAGTTCCAGGGGGCCTCCCCGGTGGCGCAGTGGTTGAGCGCTGGGCTGTGGAGCTGTCGGCAGCGGCGACGCGAGTTCGAAGCCCAGCCAGGGGAGAATCCCACATGGTGCGGCAGACCTCTCCTGCCTCGCCCGCTGCTCCCCTCAGCAGTGTTTTTCTGATCTGCCTGTTCTGCTCCCCGCTCTGACTCTGGTGAACCCTCTCGCCGCCCCACACCTCTGGTCTCTACCCCAGCTTGTATGTAAAAAAAATTTAAAAAAATACAGAAGTCCCAGGAAGTTACATCTTCACCATATGAAGATGGTATTTTTAAATATATATTTACATATAGAACCACATGTATCTTTACTGTGTTCAAATATAGAGTCACATAAAGTTTGAAATGGAAAGTAGTAGTCTTTGTAACCATATGGCTCAATTTGAGCAGCCTCCTACATTTGTTGGTAAAATTAATTTAATTATGATTTCACTTGATGAGTTTGGCAATGAGCAAGTAACCAATACAAAAGCACATTACAAGTATCCATACAATTTCCCATGAAGTCATTGGCACCATACACACTCCACACATCTCTGCTTTGGCCCCAATCGAAACGCAGCCTGTGGTTCAGGGAGTGCAGATAATGTGTGTAATTCCCGGAGGCAGCACCATGCTGGGTTCTGAAAATGCATTTTTCCCTATTTTATTTTCTCACCGAGAGCAGGAACAATAAATCCATTCCTTATCTCTCTGGGAATAGACCAACAGAGAAAACAAATTTGTCCAAACTACAGTTAAATTCAAGAATGACAGGAGACGACAATCTTTCAAGGCCAAGCAACAACACGCTGGCCATTTGTCACTTCCCACAACTGAGCCCCATCCTAGCTGTATGGGTGTCCCTGAAAAGTTGCTCCCCACTCAACTGTGCCTGAATTTTCCTTTCACCCACACTGCCAGCTCTCTGATGTCCTTGAGGTCACCACTCCTCTCTGTTCGGGCGAAGAAAGAAGGAACAGAAAAGAGACATACTGTGTGCATGTATAGCCTTATGCCACATTGACATTGTATATGATTATGAGTTCTTGCAACTGATTTTGAAGTGGCAGTGCTCTTTCTTTCTTCTTTCCTTTATTATCATTATCATTCAATGTAGAAGCACGGTCATTATTTTATTTTGTGAAGATCCTTTGATGCCAACTGAAAAGTCTCTTTCAAGCATTGAGTAAACTCCAGGGCTTTCCTTAATCTGAATTTTAAAATGAAATGACAATTCAAGAGTACTACAAGAGCATTTGATCCTCAATATAGCTCTTGAAATCTGTATGCAATTTTTTAATCGGACCCTCTCTACAATGATATTCAGTGATCCCTTCCTACAATATTTCTCCTTTTAAAATATTTTGGACTCTGTTATGATGATGGCAATTCACCTCCTTTATATCTTCTCTTATCCTTTTTTCTAAAATGTACCCACTGCACCTGTAACCACAATACATAATGTGCACTTTAAATTCCTTAGCTCCTATTTGACTTCCTTTTAATGTAATCCAAAATCTAGATCCCTGTGTGAGAGGTGTTGTGACTTCTAAATTTTTAAATGAATATTTATGGTTCATGCTAAGATCTCTTCAGTGTTAACTTTCAGTATAGTGAAATGGATTCATTCACACCTTATTATGTGAAACGTGCATAATGAAATTAAAGTTTATTCAAGGAACCATTACAACAATGTAAGCACACAATTCATTTGGCAGGAAAAGGAGAAGATTTTGAGCCTCTAGGCAAGTGGCTGGAGCAGGGCTGACTCAGCACAGACATCCTGGCAGCTGCCTGCAGAATGGGAGCATCACTATTCCAATGGGAGTGCCAGCTGGATCTCACCAAATTTTGGAGAAAACTTTAGGACCATGAGATAAGATGTCCTAAAATGCATCGGTATCCCAAATTAGCTTAAATTCCATACCTATATTTCTGCCACTTTTCAGCAAATATGGTAGGGATACAATTTGGATTTACACAGTGCCTCTCAGCACAACTACTTTTACAATCTGACCCTGTTCCTTCCTCTTTGCTTACAAATAAATATCTTTCTAAAAATGGTTGTTGTTGTTTTACTCTGAGAAGTGATGTTGCTCCATCTCAATTGTTTCCACATCTCCATCATCAGGATAATTACGATATCAATGCTTACAATATTTCAGTAAGTGTGGCTCTTAACGATATCAATACATATGTTTTGTGCTTGTCTAAGAAGTTAATCAACAGTACCATGAATGCAAATAAATGTTCTTCAGAAAATTCATTAGGCATGGAAAACATTGCAGTCATGTAAGTCTTGTGATAATGGACAACAGTTATTACATTCATCCTCTGGGTTAATCTTTACTAAACTCTAAACCTGGTATTACTATTAATCTTGAACACTTTTAGAAACTGAAGCTCTAGATTGAGTGACATCTGAGGGTTAAATAGGTAAAAAGATAAGCAGATCTAGAATCTAAATTAAAATCTCTGGTTTGAAAGACATCCTCAGAGTAACTACTGTATTTCTCCTGAATATAATGGAAAAAATGAATTCTGAAATTGTTTGTATTGAGCCAACAATGGAGTTCTTTTCCATAATAAATTTCTGGACTCTGCAAGGGTATGGCCTGATGTAATTTGAAACTGACAACTCTCTTTTCTTATTTGGTGCATCAGTTGTCTTTAATTAGGACCATGAGTGTTAGCACTATTGTTTGATATGCACAACAATATAGATTTCTAAAGATATATTCCTGGAAATTCCCAACATCATTTTTCCTGAAATAAAAATATGCCTAAGCATACATTCAAATGAAAGGAGTGAATTGTTTCTACTGATACCTTAAGGAAATGTCCTATAGAGAAGAAAGAAATAAGAAGCTTAAAATCTTAGCATCATGAATAAAGCTGAAAGTGACTATGACAGAGAGAACAAGCCAGAAAGAGTAACACAAATACTCAGTGGTGACCCATATTGAGCATGAAAGAGATGAGAACAACAAAACTCAAAACCTCGCCCTCAAAACTGACTCTACAACTGAGACATTCAGGGGGAAGAGCAGAGAGAGGGGCAAGCACAGGTGGGAGGAAGCACAGAGACCCATGGGGGGGGTCTCTGGGTGCTGTTGTGGGGGGAGCACTGTGTGAACACAGCTGAAAAAGGGGATCCTGTTCTCCCAACATTGAAACAGCTATGTAAACCTGTGTTACCTCAATAAAAAATATTATACAGGGAGAGTATGACTTGGAAAAAGTGAAAAAGCATTATTAAAAATAAATATTCAGCATCATTGTTTCAAGCGCCTGGAGCCCTCTCTCCTCTGCAGGAGTCTAAGGACAGCATTTTTCACTTCTTTGTTGCGAAGACTATAAATGAGTGGGTTCAGCATGGGGGTCACAATAGTATAAAACACAGAAGCCACCTGATCCCTTCCCAAGGAGTAGGATGTGCTTGGTCTTAAGTAACTGAAGATCATGGTGCTGTAAAAGATGGTGACGGCCACGACATGTGAGGCACAGGTGGAGAAGGCTTTTCTCTTTCCTGAAGTGGATTTAATATTCAGGATAGCACAGAGAATGGACACATAAGACACTGATACTGTGATAAGAGACCCCACAATGGTACAACCTGCAAATACAAATATAATGAGTTCAGTGTCCCGAGTGTCGATGCAAGAGAGGGCTATAAGAGGGGAGGTGTCACAGAAAAAAGAGTTGCAGAAATCCAATTTCTGCATTCCAAGCACAGTGACTAAAAAGTCTGTGAACCCTACCAAATATGAAGCCATGATGAGGGACCAGCAGCGTCTTGGGGACATGACAACCGGGTAGTGGAGAGGGTTGCAGATGGCTACATAGCGATCATAGGCCATGGACGAGAGAAGAATACATTCAGCAGCGACGAAGAGAACAAAAATGTACATTTGAGTGAAGCAAGTCACATATGAAATCTTCTTATTGGAGGTCAGTAAGTTAACTAATGTTTTAGGGGAGATGACAGATGAGTAACTGAGGTCAATGAAAGACAGGTGACTGAGGAAAAAGTACATGGGGGTGTGAAGCTGGGCATCCAGGCGGATGACCATTATCATCCCTGCATTGCCCAGCACGGTGACCAGGTATATCAGGAGAAACAGCACAGAGAGCACCAGCCGGATGTCTTCAGCATCTGTAAATCCCAAAAGGATGAAGTAAGGCACGTTTGTGGTATTCCTTCCGTGCATTGTGCTCCACTGCTTTTATCTGTGGAGAATTTAATTTGATACTTAGTAAGTATGATATCAAAAAAGTTTTGGTTTCTATGAACAATCTGGCTTATATGTGTGTATATATACATATTTATGTCTCTATATGAATATATATGCATAAGTATACACACACACAGTAGTTAACTGTTTCCAGGTTGATATTGATGAGTGGTTTTCAGAATATGACAGAAAATATAGAATTCGACTGCCAAGGGTAGAAATGGGTAAGGGTTGATTATGTTTCATGATGTAATAAAACCAGATATGTTGCTTAATTTGAATGACACTGACACTTATAAATGATTTTTAAATGCATTTATTTCAAATGAAAGTATTTGATTATTGTTTCTTTTAGTCATGTTTTTTAGATGAGGATGTGGACATAGAAAATGTAATAAATTTTTCTGAGTCAAGTCTGCTAATTGATGACATGTGATTCTGCAAGATTAACTTCAGAGAGCTTATCAAATAGCATATTCCCTACTATAAACATATATCACTGATAAACATATATCAACAACAGTGAAACTATGGTTTTACAGCATAATTTCTAATACTTTGTTTCTAATATTATTATATGTTAATGGCAAACTTCAAACTTAAAAGACTTAAGTGGGTTGTATTAGTTATTAATATTAATTAATATTATTACCAATTTCCAGAAGATAAAATATTTTCCAAAGTTTACCTTTTAAAATCAAATTTCTTGAAATTCATTTCTTGAAGTTTTGTTGATTCTTATCCTCATTCCATTAACTCTGTATTTCTGTGTCCACACTACAGGAATCTCTTAAGACCAGGTGGAATGACAAGTGTGTGTTGCTTATCTGGACTGTGTCCATTTTATTTGATTCCAAATGAAACCCTCTAGTTTAGAGCATAATACTTACTGTGAGCCAATGTTGGTGGGAAAATAAAATCCTTCTTCCAATATTATCTGTCTTGATATTTGTCAACCTATAATTTTTTCAGAAGTAAAATGTGAATGCTATTTAAGTCACAAATTTCAGGAATCTATTTTTTCTCTGGGATAAGTTCTTTTCAAATTTGTGTGCACTCATTTTTTTTTTTAATTCTCACATAAAATAAATCAACCTAGTAATTTGTTAAGAACCTGGTCAAGTGAAATTTGCCTGGAGTGACGTCTATAAAGAATATCAGGAGGTTCTGCGAACAGCAGAAAGTTGCCTCGTCTCTCATCCTGATATTTCTGGGCACCTCATATATCGGGGATGGTGATAATGCAAGGTTTGGTCATCCTTGTGAGACTAATTCCCAGAAGAAGTATTTGCCCTGTTTCCAAGGACACAAGTTCAGGGACTCAGTACAACTGTGCTACATTTCCAGCACTTAGTTTTCTTCTCCCTTGAAACCACATAATGAAGAGCCTTGTTTGGCCTTGATTTGTGGAGCTCTGAATCTTTGACTGTGGAGATGAACAGAGTTTCAAGATACTCACTTAAGTAACCTACCTTGAAACCATAAGAGAAAGAGTGATATATTTCCCACAGTGAAATATTCTTCTATTTTATGTGATCATACCATGATTTCATCAA
>PVIJ01022372.1:0-16310 GCA_004024925.1 Scalopus aquaticus
GGGCAGCCTGGGCAAGGGGGGGCAGAGGACTCTGGGGCACAAGGGCTCGCTCGGCAGAGGGGCCAGCCAGGTAAATGTGTGGCCTGTCCCGGGATGAAATAGAAGGTTGACTTGGCTAGAATGTCATGAGCGAAGGGAGAGGATGAGAGAAGTGGAGGTGGTGGGTGAGGGCGAGCTCCTGCGGGGTTGACAGTCTTAGAGATGACCTATAAGAGCTTTTCCAACCTTGGATGACCTTGACGTATTGGTCTCTAGGAGGGACTAGTAGATAGATGATAGCTAGGTAGATGATAGATAAAGGTAGGTAGGTAGGTAGGTAGGTAGGTAAGTAGGTAGATGTGGACAGAAATTTGTCTGTATAAACATGTACAGTGCCCAGTTTATCTCTTGGCCTCAGTTTCTCTAAGGGAAGCTGAAAACATGGCTTAAGCAACGGAAGACAAAAATGACAGTGATGCTGGTGATGATATCACTGTCTCTTTATTAAGAGGTACAGACACAGTGCCAAGGAATTTGCATGCACTGTCTCAGATTCTCATGGCCACCTTGTGGGTCGGGAGAATAGTGCCCATTGCACAGATTAGGAAACTGAGTCCTGTCAAGACTAAGTCACTGGCCCAAGGTCTCACGGCTGCTGAGTGGCAGCCTGTGCCCTCGGATGGCCTGGCCCTCACATTTTGCTTTCAGCCCCACCACTCACAGCACCCAGGAGCTGCGACGTGAGCACCCTGGAATCATGGGTTCTGCACTACGGCCTCACAGGGTCCACGGGCGCGTGGAGGGGCAGTGAACAGAGGTGGGGTCATCCATTGCTGGAATCCTGAAACCCTAGAGCAGATCGTAGGAAGCGACGACTTCCAAAGGAATTCCATGAGACAAACCCAAATTGCTGAAAAGCATAAACAGTGGGAAATATAAATGGGAGTTAGGGGGTGTTCACAGTGAGAAGAACTCCAGCTGTCGAGGTCGCCGGGCTGCCCCATCATGGCTGAGAAACCTCAGGCAAGTGACTGAACATCTCTGAGCCTCATCTCCAAACTGAAGTCAAGCATAGCTGCTCCTTTGCATTAGGGTTAGGGCCACAGAACAGCCAGCACACTGCTGAGCACAGAAATGCGTGGGGACGTGGTAGCTGACGCTTTTTGAGTAATCACAATGGATCAATGGATGACCCCACCTCTGTTCACTGCCCCTCCACGCGCCCGTGGACCCTGTGAGGCCGTAGTGCAGAACCCATGATTCCAGGGTGCCTACGCCAGAGCTCCTGGGTGCTGTGAGCGGTGGGGCTGAAAGCAGAATGCGAGGGCCAGGCCATCCGAGGGCACAGGCTGCCAGAGGAGAGTGACATGGGCAGCTGGGACCCCCTGCCACATAAGGAGGCTGAGAAGATCTGCAGCCGGAGAGAGAACGGGAGAGGATTCCAGAGGTCCTGCCTATAAATACCCAAATTCTTGGCACTCTTGACGGAAGACACATGTGTCGCCCAGGATCAAGAATGCCATTCCAGCTGTCACAGACAGGACAGCCCTTAAATGGGGGCCGCTATGGGGGGTGGGGCGCCTGGTCACAGTGTCCATTTAGAAGTCAGAAGTTGGCAAGGGTCCCTGCAGTGAGGAGAGGTTGAATTCAAGGGCCGCCAATGTTCTCTCCACTCAGTCCTAGAGTCTAATTGTTACCAAAAGCATTTGGAAAGAAATGCAGCAATGCTTACCAGAAGCCCACCCGCCTCCATCTTTGGGAAATGTCCCACTTCTGGGGATGCTGGTAAACTGACTCTCTAAAAAATCAATACTAAACTCGAGTCCAGATTTCAGCTGCGAGGGAGACGACTTCAATGGGTCAAGGACAGACGTGGACGGACTGAGAAAGACGCTCAAGGAGACAGTCACCCCAGCCTGGAGGGACATGGGGAAGGACAGCGAGGGTTCGGCGCGGGGCGTGATGAGTCACGGTCGGGAGGTCTGAGAGCACGTGGCAGCGACGCAGGGAGGCTTGAGATCCCGGGCTCAGGGCGCAAAGCCAGAGGCAGCCCCCGTTGACTTGGAAACAGGCAGGTGCGTCCCGAAAGCTGTGGGGAGATGGTTTCAAACTATCTTTTATGGTTGTTATGATGACGCTCCCTAAAAGGAGCCGAATCGTTTATTTCTGAGCGCCTCCAATTCGATGGGGGCGCGCGTGGGGGGGCAGCCGGCAGGGGGCGGTGTGGAGCTGAGCGCCGCCCCCTCCCGGCAGACGGTGCAGATCCTCATCGGCCTCATCCACCTGGGCTTCGGCAGCGTGCTGCTCATGGTCCGCCGCGGCCACGTGGGCATGCTCTTCATCGAAGGCGGCGTGCCCTTCTGGGGGGGCGCCTGCGTGAGTGCGGGCCCCGGGGGCGGGGGCACGGCGAGCGCACCTTCCCCACCGCTCTCCGGCTCTGTGGGAGCGGGAGCCCGAACCCAAACCTAACTCCTAATCACGCACCCTAATCTTAAGCCTGACACCCCGTTCCTATGCATGAAAGCTCTCCGCAAAGGACCTGGCATGGAGAAGGCTCCCCAAAATGATGGGGGTGGGGATAAGGACACCTGTGCCTTATCCCCACTTCCCAGCCCAGACTGCAGACACCCGTCGGCTCCCCTAGGGGTCCCAGCCTGCATGGACTCCCGCCCCCGGGGTTCTGACTAGATCCGAAGTCCCTGTGCTGGTCCTGGGCCCTCTCCTCCGCCCTCCAGGGCGGCCATCCCCGCCGTCTCAAAGGCTTTGGAGTCAGGCTAGGGGGGGCTCCCCTGCCTGTTCCGCCTCCCCCACCCAGGCCCCCCGGCCCACCTCAAACGCCGTCTCTCAGCTCAGCGAGGTGCATCCGGGAGCCCAGGGCCCCGGCCGAGCCTCACCCGACTGCTCTTCCCCACAGTTCATCATCTCTGGGTCCCTGTCGGTGGCAGCCGAGAGGAACCACAGCAGCTGCCTGGTGAGTCTGGCGGGGGTCAGGGGCGCGGTGTGACTGGGCCCCCTCCCACGCATGCTCGCCAGGTGGGGCCACAGCCTGTGCCCTGAGGGAGAAGCAAGTTACAGCCCAGGGCAGAAAGGGGGGAGCCCCGCAGACCAGGGCTCATTGAAAGAAAAGATACCAGGGTTCACTGAAAGAAGATACCGAAGGCTTCCTGGAGGCGGAGCCCGCTGGCTGGGCCTTGGTGGGGGTTGGATTTAGAAATACCCAAGGAGAAGAGAGCACAGGAGGGGGCATAGGCAGCGTTGCTGTGGGAACCATCAGTGTCTCCATTTGACCTGGGCAAAGGTCACAGGAGGGACCCGATCCCGCCAGGGTGTGGGAGGCCGGGGCCTTCTGCTGGCCACAGGGTGGCGACTGAGGCTTTGAACAGGAGAGTCCAGCCAGGCTCAGAGGGCAGCGCAGGAGAGGTCCGGTCCCTGCCCGCCAGGAGCTTACATTCTGACGTCATCAGACCCCCAAAAACGATAAATAGCACCTACGAGTTGCAGTGCGTGAAAGTGCTGAAGGAGGCCGGCAGGCCAACGTGAGGTTCTGTCTGCTCAGCTCAGACGAGCCAGGGCCCTGACTGGAGTCCCAGGGAAGGGAGGCGGGGCCAGGACTCCGGCGAGGGAGGCAGGGAAGGAAGGGAAAGGGCCACAGAGCTCTGCAGCCCTCTGGTCCCTTCTCCTCCTGGCCTCTGCCCCCTGCATCTTCCTGTCTCCACCCCTCCCCCACCCCCCTGCAGGTGAGGAGCAGCCTGGGGACCAACATTCTCAGCGCCATGGCAGCCTTTGCTGGCACCGCCATTCTGCTCATGGATTTCGGCGTCACTAACTGGGTGGGTGAGCTGGTGCCCCCAGGAGCAGGAAAATGCCGGGAATGGAGAGTCACTTCCGGGGGGTGGGAGGAGGCCTACCCAGGCTCTGGTCCTTGGCAGGGCCTGCAATCCCAGCAGATCCCATGGAACTACCCCCAAAATGGCCCCGGGGTCAGGGAGAGGCTAGTCTGGGCGTGAAGGGGAGGACGCCCGCCCCCACACCCTGTCCTCTGGCTGGGTGGCCTCGGCCAGCCATTCCGCTGGACCTTCCTTTCCTCCTCTTTCCTAGAACTCTGGGCTTGCTTTGACTGTGGGTTTTCGGTCCACAGGATGTAGGCAGGGGCTACCTGGCCGTGCTTACCATCTTCACCATCCTGGAGTTCTTCATCGCAGTCATTGCCACCCACTTTGGGTGCCAAGCCACCCGCGCCCACACCAACACGGTATGTACTTCCAGCCCATGCCACCTCCCAACCTGGGCCTCTCTGCTCTGGGAGCCCTTCCCTCTGGGAAGCTCTTTGGAGGGACCACACTCCTAGAGCACCCCCCTAAGAGCTGCAGACTCACTCCGAGGGCGCTGTTCTCTGCGTCCACACTAGGGGCGCGGTTGCAACACTTCTGGGCAGGCGCCCAAACCCTCCAGGACTATCGCTGGGTTTTCTTTTTCTTTGCAGCCTGTGATTTTCCTGCCCAGTGCCTTCAGCACAGACTTCAACATCCCCAGCCCAGCATCCTCTCCTCCCCCTGCCTATGACAATGTGGCGTATATCCCCAAGGAGTCGTCGGAGTAGACGGCCACTGCGGCGGGTTGGAGCCCAGCGCTCTGGGCAGGCCTTTCCCCACCCCACACCCCCGTTCACAAGTATTTTGGCTCCTGAGTGCGGTGTTCCCGGGAACCTCCGTCCCACATTTCGCCCCAGTGGCTTCTGCCCTAAAAGACCTAGTTGATGTCAAGAATGTGCCTCCCTGGCCCCTGGGCCCCTTCCAGGAAAGCCCTGTGTGCCCTCTGATTCTCTGCTCGTCCGGGAAGCTTGGCTTCTTGGGGGGAGGGACTGAGGCCTGCCCTGGCCCTCCGGCCTTGGGAGGTCATTAAGCTCAAAGAGCCCAGAATCCTCCAGAAGGGAGTGCTGAGCCCCTGCCTGGAGCAGACCCGGCCATGGTCTGACCAGGACCAGTTCTGTGCTTTGTGATCTCGGCCATGCCACTGGGCCTCAGTTTCCCTACCTGGAAACTAAAGCCTTGAGCCAGATGATTTATAAGGCTATTGCAAGCTCCCCCCCGGGCTCCCTGAGGCCCTGGGTCTAAACCAGGCAGTGCCTCCATCCCCACCCCCCACTGCCTCCAGAAAAGCACCCCCAAACAATGGGGTCATATTGACTCTGGCTCTATCCACCTACCTGCCAGGATTGGGGAGGCTGCATGGGAGGGCTGCACCCCAACAATAGTCATAGGTGCAAAGCAGTGGGGGGCTCTCCTTCCCCAGAAAGCTTCCCCTCCCAAGGAGGCTCAGGACTTCCCTGTGCCTTTCAGCACCTCTCCTTCTCCCTGCTGTCTGAGGAGCAAGGCTGACCCTGAGGCCCCGTGGGAGCTAGGCTGAGTCTGGGGTCACTGAGACCCCTTGCCTGGTATCAGTGGCACTGGCAGGAGGCTTGGCTCCCCCATATCACAGAGGGAAATAAACAGCGTGGCTGGTGAGCTAGTCTCATTGAGAGGCCTTTTTCTTTTTAACCTCCGGGGCTCCCCAAGTTTGTCCCATATTTATCACAGGTCCTGCAGAACTGTCCTGCTATGATAGCAAAATATGTGTGTGGTTGTGTGTGTGCGCGTGCTGGGCACCTGCTTCAGCCCAAACAAGAGGCACTCCCATGCCCAGGGTACAGCTGAAGACATGGAGCTGTTAGGAGTCCATGCTCGGATTTGAACCAGCTCCAGCTGAGGGCGGAGTCTGCTCCTACCACAGGGCTCCCTACAGTCCAAACACAAGCACTGGCCGCCTCCCCTCTCCCCAAAGACAGAGGGGCTGCGTTCTTCAGCACCCCCTCCTCTTCCCTAGCTAACTCCTCTCTTGAGCCCCAATTCAAATGTTGCCCCTCCTGTGAGGTCTCCTGAGGCAGTGGGCTGGAGGCTAAGTGCAGCCAGCCACAGGGTGGGACCTTGGGGCAAGTGAGGTCCCCTTAGGGAGGAAGTCACCCCCAGGGTCCCACCAGTGCAGAGTTCGGGTGTGTGCGTGGGGGGAGGGTGACATGCTTTGGCTTTGAATATCAAGAGAAGAGACTTAAGGTCATAGGGCTGAAAGTTTAAAACCACAAAGTTGAGGACAATGTGTGTGTAGATTTAAAAGCAGTTTTTCTGACACATATAGAAGAGATCAGAAATATTTCTGAATATCAGGGAGAAGTTTAGAGAGAAGGAAGAAGGGAGAAAAAGAAGGAGATAGAGTTCAGCCTCGGGCGGGGATTACTACAATCTGTCCCCACTTAGTCTCTCAGGAGATGTGGAAACCAAAACCACAGATCAATTAGGAGGAGTTAAAGTGCAGATGTTTCTTCATGTCCCTGGTGTCACAAGGCCCTTAGAGATGTCTCCTGTCCAGACAGCGTGGAACCAGAGATGACTGAGGTCGTGCCCAGTGACCTGGTGTGGAGTCCTATGTGGATATAAGAAGAGCATCCAGAAGTTTCCAGTGTATCCAAGAGAGAAGCACAAGCGGCTCAGAGAGCTGATGGGGAGCCTGGATTGTGTAAGGCTTTGTTGCAAACTTAAGAGTGAAGACAGAGGCTGCCAGTGGGAGGTCAGCAAGGACAGGTCATGTTAGAGGGTCTGGAAGTCACAGGAAGTGACTGAGTCATCCTGAATTGGCAAGATTACATTTGCCACCACCGAGAGGAAATGGGAGCTAGAGCTATGCATTCCACGAAAAAGCAAAATACTGAAAACTACAATACAAGGCTAACAGACATTAATGATGATCCAAGGAAGTGAAGAGATAGACCATGTTCATGGATTGGCTAGCTCAACATTTTGTTTCAATGTCATTGATCTCCAAAGTTTACCTATAGATTTAATTCAGTCACGTTCAAAATTCTGACAGTTCATTTGGGGGAAAATTGACAAGCTAATTCTAAAATTCACATGGAAACTTAAAAGATCTAAAATATCCAAGAAAATCTTAAAGACAGAGTTGGAAGACTCAAAAGGCCAGGTTTCAAGACTTACTATAGGTCAATAACAACTAAGATACAAAGTAATAGTACAAAATAGATCAAGGGAATAGAGAGTCCAGAATCATTGATTTTACAATGAAAGCTCCAATGACTCAGTGAAGAAAAGACATTCTTTCCAATGAATTATGCTGGAGCAAGTGAATATTGGTATAGAAAAATAATGAACCTTAATTCTTCCCTCACAGCATATATAAAAATTAAGTCAAGATGAATCACAGACCAAAATTAAAAAACTAAAACAAGTTTCTAAAAAAAAGATCTTTATTACTTTGCGGTAAAGATTTCTCAAACTGGCCACAACGAAAAAAAACCCCACTAATTATAAAAGAAAAGACTGATACACTGGAGTATATTAAAATCAAGAACTTTTGTTAATTCTTAAATTCTTCTGTTTATCAAAAGGCACCACAAGTATGAAAATGCCCACACAGACTGGGAGACCATTTGGAAACACATAATATCTGACAGACGACTGACACATAGGCTATATAAGTAACCCCTAAGAAATAAGGAAGGGAATGACAACTGAACTGAAAATGGGCCAAGAATTTGAACAAGTTTTTCACCAAGTAAGAAAAGAATATCAAAATGGTTAATAAATCAGTAGGCATTAGGCATTAAAGAAATGCAAATCAGAAGCACTATGAAATACCACACATAGCACAATGGTTAACATTTAAATGGCTAACATTACACATCATTAAATATATCAATGCCTTTAACACTGAGTATACAGGTTTTGATGAGTTTGAGAAACTCAGTCATTGCTAGTACAGGAGGGTGAGGGTACACAGTGATGCAAGCACTTTCCAAAAAAATATTTAGCAGGACCTGCTAAGGTTAAACATATGCATACAGTCCAACCCAAAAATTCTATGCCTGGATATATATCCAAAAGACACATATAAGAGTTTTGAATGATAGGCAAAATTTGGAGAGATCTCAAATGCTCATCAGCAACGGAACAGGTAAATAGATTGGGGGATAGTCATTTAAAGTGAATAAAGAACAAACTACTGACACAGCTCTGTGGATCAACCTCTGAGTGAAAGAAACACCATCTGTGGGACCCGCTGACATGAATTCCAAGGACAGGCAGCATCGGTGATGATGATAGACATCGGCACAGTTTTGCCCTGGCCAGTGGTGGTGCTGAGGAGCCAAATACTCGGCAGCCCTCAGGGCCTGACAGAGACTCTATATATCTTGACCTGGGTGATGGTGATTTGGGTGTAGACATATAAATGTTGATCAAGTTGTACATATTCATGCACCTTATGGATTTTTAAAAGAAGGGGGAAGAGAAACAAAAGAAGTGACTATATTAATGATAGGTTTCTATGTAACAAAATAACACAAACTTAGTGACTCTGAGCTGACCATATTTATAACCTCATAGTCTCTGGGGTCCAGGAGCCAGCTATGACTTAGGGTCTCTGCTTAGAGTCTCACAAGGCTGCAAGCTAGGTGGCCACTGGGCTGTGTTCTCATCTGGAAGTTGGGCTGGGGAAGAATCCACTTCCAAGCTCATGCAGGTTGATGGTAGAGCTGGCTTCCTTGCAGCTGTGGGACTGGGGGTGCCAGCCTCTTCCTGGCTATGAGCCTCCAGAGAACACCTGTCGTGTGGACCGCAGCACACAGCTGTTTCATTCTTTGTAGCCAGCTAGGTAGAGTCCCCAGTGCGAGTTTGCTAGTGAGAGAGAATTACGTAACAGGCAATTATGGAGACAGCTCATTGCCTTGGTAGTAGTCCGTGGATAGGGGTACATCAAAGGGTCCACCCACATTCAAGGGGAAAGGTTATTGGGGACTACCTTGGAATCTGTCCACCATGGTTACACTTTTGCCCTGTTAAATTTTGTGAATTTGAAAATGCAATGTGTTTCATTCTTTCCTTGGGCTGTGGGTTTATTTTTGTCTCTTTTCACAGTCACCCAAGTAATAGGCTTTTAAAATCCTTATTTTAATAATACTAGCTTCATCTGTTTCTAAACTGTTGTGTAGCTGGGCTCTCCTCCACCCATTGGACATTCTTATCTGCTACTTTGGTTTCATTTAATGTTTTATTTAGCAGGTGCAGACTGAGTGCCTACTGTGTGCCCAGGCTCTGGGGACACTCTGAGAGTGTCCCCACTCTCGGGGAGCTCAGATGTCACCATCCTGACAGCTGCCAATCTCTATCTCCCACCCATGTCTCTTCCCTGAGCCAGCTTCAGCACCGACTTTCACGTCCTACTAAAAAGGGACTTAAGTCTTCTCTCCCAGTTCAAACCACATGACAATGTCCACACAGATATGGCTGCTGCCCAAGCCAGAATCTGAGCAGCATTCTTGGTTCTCCCACCTCCCTACCTCCACATGGAATCTTCTTCTGTGCTGCCGTTCGACTCGCCATTGGCTTCCTGTTGATGATTCTCCTTCTCCTCCTTTCTCAAGTGGGTGCACGTTCCCCAGGCCCCAGCGCAACTTCGCTCCAAACTTTCCCAACCCTTCACTCTGCTAGAAAACAGCCAGACGGATTTTTCTGAAGTGCAAAAGCAATAATGCCACTGCTCTGCTGCTATCTGATCCCTTCCTTTGGCCTCAGGTTGAAGTTCAAGGCCCTCAGCAAGGTTTATAAAGTCCTGAAGACACTGCCCTCCTCTGCCACCCAACCACAAAGCCTTACTAAACCTCTGAGAGAAACCTCTGCCCGAAGTGTGGTCCCCTGTCTGCCCCCCATTCTATTTTCCCCACTTAATTCCTAACTCAGTACAGACACCACCTCCTTCAGGAAGTCTTCCTGGTTTCATCCTCTCCCTCCATTAGAATCAAAGGAGCTTCCAACAGGAAAGATGATCAGAGAGACAGGAGGTTAAGACTTGAGCCTGAATGTTCAGGGATCCTGAGAACCCTGCAGAGTCCAGCTCAACTAATGGAGGGAGAGGATGAAACCAGGACGACTTCCTGGAGGAAATGGTGTCTATACTGAGTTAGGAATTAATTACTACAGGCGTAGTGGATTAAAACCACACATTTATTATCCTGCAGCTCTGGAGAACCAAGGTCCTAAAATCTAGGCCCCACAGGGCTGCCTGCCTTCTGGGAGAATCCACATCTTTGTCTTTCCAGCATCCAGAGGGGTCCTTGGCTGTAAATTATGACCCCTCCTCCATCTCCAAAACCAGGCGTGTAGGCCCCTCCCCAGCTCTCAACTCAGGTAAGAACCAGCGATGACGCAGGTAAGCCGGGTGACCTCCCCTTCCCAAGACCTTTAATCTCATCAACAAAGTCCCTTCACAGTGGGAAATAACATATTCACAGGTCGCAGGAAACAGGCCGTGGCTATCTTGGGGGTCATGGTTCTGCCTGCTATAACGCCCCAGTCCCCCAAACACCAGGGAGTCCGTCACTCCCACCTGGACGCCCTCCCCCCCCAGGCCTGGCCCAGAGCCCGGCCATCCTAAGTGCACATTAAATGTTTCCTAAATAAGGGGGTCCATTAATGAACAAGGGCGTGGGGCGCTGCAGACTGTACGCCTGAGTCTCGCTCCCCAACGGGAAGGGCAGGAGGAGAGGAATAAGATGGCCGAGCGCTGCAGCGCCGGTGGTGCGCGGGGCTCACGGGACCATCTTCTCTGCTCTGGCGAATGTTTGAAATTTTCCAAAATTACCAAGATCTTTTCAGAGGCTCCTCCTCTGACTGTGAAAACCACCTCATCGCCCCTCACGGTGAACAGGTTAAACTGTCAACATGCTTATTTGCCAAGGATTTTCGGGGCTGTAAGAGAGGGGGCCAGGATTTTCACCTGCTTGGGTGCGGGCGTGGGGGAGCCTTGGACAGCTCACGCGCCCCCGCGGCGCCCAGCAGGAGGCGGGGCGGGCACCGAGCAAAGTCTGCTGCTGTAAACTGCTCTGATCTTCCGGGCCCGCCTCCGTGCGCCGGGAGCATCTGAGGGACGCGTGCAGGTGGGAGCTCAGCGCCCAGTCCCGGGGCTAGGTGAGTGGGCCCCATGGCCGAAGCACCGAGGGGGCGCGAGGGTACCCCGAAGCAGAGCCTGGTCTCCAGTCCATGGGGCAACGATCTTGCGAGAAGAGGAGGGAAAACGGACAGGGGGCGTGAAACGTGCCAAGGACAGATGTGGTGTTCAGCCAGACCCCCAAGGGGGTGCTCAGAACATGGGCTTGGTCCCAGATGGGGGTGCGGGCAGTCCCTCGAGGGCTGTGGGGGTGGAGGGAAGGGCCATAACCCAAACTCCCAGAAGGGGGCGGCAGTGAGCCCTTCATGCCAACCATCGCTGCAGCCAGAACTCCGTGCCCCCGCCAGAGGATCCCGGACAAGCCTCTCCGTCAGAGCCGCCTCTGCCGAGTCTCCCTGCTTTGTGCCTTCCCCGGGGTAGCCAGGCCCTGTCCTCTAGGCACAAAGGAGATGCCCAGGGGCGCCAGTGGCTACCTGGCACAGGCCTCCGCCACCAAAACCACCCCTCAGTCCAGCTCACTGTCGCCACCGAGGGAAGAACTCCCAGGCCAGCTGGGTCAGGTCACAGAGAAGAGATTCATGTGACCACACGTCTCCCGCTTGGTTTCTGGAGCCCAGGAAAGGAGGCCCGGCCCCCACTCCCCACTAAGTCGGGGCGGGCACCACAGGCCAGGGGAGATGATGCGAGCTCAGGCTGGACACACATATCACGTTCAGCTCCCCGGAGCCAGTGCCTAGGGGCTGGGCAATGGGCACTGCGGACTGGCCCACACCCCCAGGCCTCCTGCACCCCATACTCCAGGCGGCCTGCAGTCTGGCCAGCTGGGTGACTTCCTTCTTGTAGTTTAGGGCTAGGGGCTTGTCTGCTCCTTGTTTCTGCCCCACAACCCCTGGAGGCTGTAGCACAGCTCCCCCCAGTTCCGGGGCTGGATTATTCCAGGTCGGCTCCAGTGCAGCGGCCACTGTGCAGGAAGCCGCCATTCTGGAAGGCCCGGCTGGCGGGCAGAGGCGGCCATATCGAGGGTCACCCAGCACAACCCCATGGACGAGAGGGGCACTGACTCAGCCTCTCTCTGGGCCCACAGCGGGGTGCTTGGACTGAGCCACGGCAGCCTCCGGAGTAGCCGCCATGCTCCCCACGTCTGAAGATGGGGACCCCCAGCCCTTCAAGCTGACCTTCAGCCCCAGCCTGACAAGTCTGCCCCTGCCATCCCAGCAGGCGACCACACCCAGGCTTGTGAATCCTCCCGGGAACAGGAAGGCGCCTGAGAAGAGCGGCCTTCTCCTGGAGCTTGGTGTGAGCGTCCATTTCCCAGGCCTGGGGGTGGGGGCGAGCGTCCCTGGGGACAGTGCTGGAGCCCCGGGCACGGAGGAGGATGAGAAAGCCCCCAGCTTCCCTGGTTAATGCCCTTCCCAACATTCACAAAGCCCCAGAGGGCTGGAGAGGTTGTCCACACCCGCAGCCCAACCAAAACTGGCTCGGTGTCAGTTCCCGTCCCTTCCCGTCCCCGAACCTAGGGGGAGTCAGCATGGCCACGCCCAGGGCCCCACCCCCGTCTAGGGCCCCCCCTAAGGTGCCCACTTCTCCTGCCCAGAGCTTGCACGTGGTCGTGTCTCTGCTGCACGTGGCCTTTGGGACCTACCTGCTCTACGAAGTCAAGAACACTTACCTGATGGTGATGGGGTCCTGGTATCCATTTTGGGGGGCTGCCTCTGTGAGTATGGGCAGAAGCAAGGGCTGGGTGTGGGGGCAGCAGGCAGGGGACCTGGCATTTGGGATGCAGGGTGAGTGGAGTGATGGAATAGGAGAGAAGCATCTCAGCCCCCATCTCTGCTTCTGTTCTTTCCCATGTCACACTGGAAATGGCTCCTTCCCAGGGGGTCCGGGAGAGCCCCGCTGTGTGCGCACCCAGCAGAGGGGAGGGGAGCATGAGCTGGGGGTGCCAGGCTGGCTCGGGGGGCAGCAACGCATCCCGGCCCCGAAGTCTCTGCCCAGCTGTCTGGGGGTGCACTGGGTGTAAGCGTGGCTCCAGCCCCCACAGTCATCGGCCAAGACAGGCAGTGCCGGAGACCGGGGCCCTCCTGGGCATGCGCCCCGACCTCCCAGTGTCACTTCAGTCCTCTGTCCCTGCTGCACCCAACCCCAAGCTTCCAGGGACCAAACTGTCCCCACAGGGAGTGCCTGCTCCTTGCTGTGCTCCCAGCCACCGGCACATAGTAGGTGCTCATGAGGTCTTGGGGGCTCGTGTGCCTGTGCCCTTTCCCCCATCCAGGGGTCTGCTTTAGCACGACCCTCTTGGAACAATACTGAGCCAGCGTGAGGATGAGCGGGGCATTTCAGGGACCACACGGGAAGGAACCTCACACGGGGTGTAGGGCGGGGTGCCTCCAGGGCTCCTCCCGCCCTCCATGTGGGGAAGGGGCCGGCCGAGGGGCCATTCGGGTGTCATGGGGTCCCCGATCAGTTGACATATCCTGGCCCGGATATACTCCAGAGACCTTAGAAGCAAGAGCCAATATCCGCCCAAGCGCAGTACTCAGGAAAGGAGACAGGGCTGGCTCAGAAGGACTGTGCAGCTGGCCCCGGCTAGTGAACGGGGCGGCAGGAGGGGCCGGGGGCACCCCGAGGGCCAGCCCAGCCAGCCCGAGGTGCCAGGGCTGGTGGGGGAGGAAACGCCAGCCTGGCTGGAGCTGGAAGGCCTCGAGGTGGGGCAGGATCCAAAGGCCTGGACGGGCGCTCCCGGGCTGGAAGCACCGTGCGCTCTGCCCCGCTGGCATTCGGTTTCCTTAGAGACTTGTGGGAAGGGAGGGAATACGTGTGTTTCAAGGAACCCCAACTTTTCTCTTACGACTTTCAAATCTGCTTACAGTTCTTCCTCTCGGGGGCCGTGACACTCACGGGGAATACGGTTCCTAAACTTTACATGGTAAGTGGGAGCACGGAGCTCGTCCCCTTCCAGCCGTGCCCGGGGTGACTTAAAGGGCGTGTGAGAGTCGGGGTGATTCAGGAGACAGCTCCCCAGGAGTGGCTAGGAGCTTGCATGAGGATTCTGCTGTCCCTGCCCCGCGCTGCCCCCTCGCCACCTTCTCTCCGCCCGTGACTTATCTCTGCTCCTCCTCCAGGTCTCGGCGCCCACGCCTTGACCCCCTCAGCCTCCCCTGCCCCCCAGGGCCACCTGCAGTGTCCCCGCGGCTTCCGGTCTGCTTCTCTTGGGCCTGTGGGCCAAGCTGTGTGGGTAGACCCAGCTGTCTGGGCCTCTCCCTAACCTGGGGTGCCCCAGGGAGGCACACAGGTGGGGTCCATGGCGCAGAAGGGTGATGAGAGGCCCATGCCTGCGACGCTTAGGTCATAGCCTCAGCCCCCCCCCCTCCGCCCCTGACCCCCGCCCCCCAGACTGCCCATTGCCCGCCCAGGGGCATGGAGGACACGAGGTGTGTCCTGAGCAGAGGCGGGAGATGCTTGGCAAAGCCCTGCTCGCCCTGCCGGCTGGGCCTGTACCAGAGCAGAGGGGCCTCTCAGTGCAGAGACAAACTTGAGGTCTTGGGGGTCCACGCGCAAACCCCCCCCCCCCCGGTACAGGGGTTTGCGTCAGCAAGAGCCTCTTGGAACAATACTGCGCCAACGTGAGGATGAGCGGGGGCATTTCAGGGACCACACACGGGGTATGCGGACGGGGTGCCGTCAGGGCACCTCCCTCCCTTAGTGTGGGGAAGGGGCCGGCCGAGGGATCGTTTGGAGGTCGTGGGGTCCCTGACCAGTCGACATATCTGGACCCAGGGTGATCAGGACTGGCTTGGAGGGGAGACGGTCGCACAAACGGTCTCCAAACAAAGCCTGCGCTCTGAAGGCCGCCCCTGGCTCCCCCAGTCTGGTTTTGAATGGATGTGACATTGGTTTCTAGCACTATATACATGCCAGAGGCCCAGAGGCCCAGCTCTGCTGCTGTCTGAGCCACATTACGCTCATCGCCAAAAATCTCATTCCACCCATTACCCTACAATTGACCCTTTTCCCCAAGTGACCTCCCCTCTTCCTCCTTCCCTTCTGGTGGCTCCCATTTTCTTCTTACAGTCTGTTTGCATTATGTTTTGCGCAATTATGTGTGTTTCTTGATGGCCACACAGGAGCGAAATCACGTTGTGTCTCTTTCTTCATCCAGTTTACTTCACTAAACATAACGCCCTCAAATTCCATCCGTGTTGTTGCAAATGGCAGGACTTCACCATTTTTATCGCTGAGTAGTATTCCACGGTGTACATATACAGCCTCTTCCGTACCTGCTTATCTGTCACAGGGCACTTAGGGTGTTTGCAGCTCTTGCCGTTGTGCAGTGCAGTGGGGGGGCCTCCCAGTCCCCTCCCACTCAAGGGGAGCTGGGTGGGCCTCCTTCGGGACCTGTTGCTTAGCTCCTCTTGTTTAGCTGAGGCGTCTCAGGCTCAGAGACAGGCAGAGTCTTCCTGAGGTCACAGAGCAGGGCCTGGCTCGCTGACCTTTGGCCAACAGGCTGTTGCTTTTGTTTTCGCCTGTGAAAGCCGTGCCTGGCTACCAACATCATCAGCTTCCTCTGCGCGCTGACCGGCTTCTTGCTCATCATCAAGGATCTCTTTCTGGATGGCCCGTTTCTGACCCCGATCTGGAGAATGTACCCCAACAGCCTGGTGAGTGCCCAGGCTCTGGGGACCCTCAGATTCACATGGGAAATGCTGCGTTGGCTCGAGAAAACTCCCCTTGGCACAGACAGAATGGGTAGGGGTGGGGGGCCGGGCCTGTCCCCAGGCAGGGAGCAAAGGGGATGTGACCTCACTGCTCAGCTTTGAGTCACTGAGTCCAGCACCCCTTTTGTAGATGGGGAGACTGAAGTCCAGAATGGGGAAGGGTGATGTCTGTGGTCAAGCATCGGGGGGCAATAAGTCAGGACCACAATGGAGAACAGCTATTGTCGGAGGCCGGCTCCGACCGAGGTTGGGTACCCGGGGGTGGTGGGGAAAGCTTCGGCGGCCGGCGGCTGGCGGGTTCAGTGGGGAGAAGGGGGTGGGGAGCGAGTGGGGAGAAGAAGGTGGGGAGCGAGAGACAGCACACACCAGAGAGTCTGATCAGGCCGGTCCACTTTATTCTTGGAGAACAGGGTTTTTAAAGCATGAGAAGAATTAACTACCGGCAATGACAGGGTGATTACAGATATTCAAATACATAAGCAATTACATAGTTTGAGGGGAAATCAAGGAACTTTTGAAGAATGTCTCTTATCTAAGGTAAATTTCGGCAAGGTAAAGGACATAGTCTTCAACATTTGCCCTAGGCCTAGGGTGGAAGCTGCTGTCTCCATTCCTATTGTCTGA